>PVKN010013020.1:0-20243 GCA_004027915.1 Capromys pilorides
ACAATAAAAGCTTGTGGTACTAGGTAGAGGCTAAGCCCATACTCTTATCTTGATTCATCTATGGTCAGAATCTCTAATATGTCTTCATTAAGACAGAAGGAGGCCTTTGGGCTGAAACCAGTATCATTTAATCACATTAAGGAAGTAGTCATTTATTCCTACCCTGCTTAGTACTATTATTAGAAACAGTTGTTAAATTTGATCAAATAATTTTCAGTACCTGGAGGGATAACTATATTGTTTTTTTCCTTAGATTAATTAAAAGATGAACTATAAGAATAGGTTTCTTATTATTACCACATGATCCTTATATTCAGTGGTAAATCCCACCACTGGATTCTACTTACTCATATTTATTTAGTATTTTGTATCAATATTTTTAGGTGAAAGTGGCCTGTATTTTCCAGTTTGTGTAGTCACTATCAGGCTTGGTTTCAGGATTAAACTTACTTCTTATTAAGAATTTGGATGTTTCTTTCAGCTTCAGTAGCATTAGAATTATCTGATCTATGAATATTCAGTAGACATTCGATGTCAAACTGTCTGCACAAGGTGCTTCAGGAGGAGGTGCCAGTGACAACATTATTTCTTCTATGAAAATCAAACTGTTTAGATTTTCTATTTCTTCTTGTTGTTTTGGGCCAATTATATTTACTTTAAAATTATCAGTTCTGGCTGGAGATACAGCTCAGTGTTAGAGCATGTTCCAAACACATAAGCACCTGAGTTCAATCCCCAGCATCATGAAAGGAAAACAAAATCAAATTTTCAAATGTATTTTCAAAGAGTTGGGTAAATAATATCTTACGACTCAATAAAATTTGTTTCTATGATTCTTCTTTTTCAGATCTGTCTCCTTTTGAGTGTTTGTACTTTCTTGAATACACTAGTTCACTGTTTATATATTTTATTGTTGCAATACAATTATTTTTTCAATGGTCCATTAATAGATTATTCTATTACATTTCTATTTATATTTAAACTTTTTTATTTTAAAGAGAATATAAAAGTAATAGATAAGACATTAGAAACAATACACAATTTTAAAAAAAATAAGACACATCCAACAGTGGCTATTATATTGTACATTGTTGCTTTCAGTGCAGTTGCACAGATTACAGACATAAGTATATAAAATTGGTCAAAGTAAAAATTTTAAGCATTAACTGCTACCTTCAAAACATTGACAGAAATGAGTAGCACAATCATCTTAGCTGTCCTGTGTATATATACACATGATTTTCCTCTTTCTTTTTTTCCTATCTTTTCTCCTTTCTCTCATCCCAACTGTTTATTACTTATGTTCAGTTTCTTTCCCTTTTACTATATTTATTGTACTTTTCAGATTTTATTGATTCTTTCAGGTTCTTACAGTAGAGAGACAATACAATGTTTACACATGTGTGTCTGATTTATTTCACCTATGAGTATAGCCTCTAGCTGCATCCATTTGCCTATAAAAGCCTCAAATTTATCTTTCTTTATAGCTGAGTAATACTCCATTGTTTAAAAAAGCCACATCTTTTTCATCTATTCCTCAGTTGATGGATATTTGGGTTGTTTCCAAGATTTGGCTATGGCAAACTGTGTTGCTGTAAACATGGGTGTACATATATTACTATGGTATGGGGTTTTCAGATCTTCTGGATAAATACCCAAAAGGGGAATTGCTGAGCTAAATGGATGAACCTCTTATAATTCCAGCAAGTGTTCTTCATCTCTTTCCCTTCCCCCTCCAAAACAAGCATCACAGCAAAAGACAAAAGAAAAAACAAAAAAAAATTTTAAAAAATGAATTCTATCAAAGAATGTAAAAGCAAGAAAGCAGAGATTACATAGTACCTGTCAAAGTTATTCTACAGGACAGTTTCAAATCCCATACACCTGATTAAGAAAATAGATTAGCAACATTTCTAATATTAAAAAAAGGTTCCATATAAAATAAAAGCTGGGTTTTCACAGTAATGAATTCACTGGAAATAAGATCAATTGTCATTGAAATGAACTAACATTTTAACATCATAGGAGGCACTCAGAGACTTTAATTATGAGCCTTCTACCTCCTGCCCATCTATCTAATTGCCCACCAATTCCATTTAACAAGCATGAATTCCCTCTTGCCCTCCATCCCAAAGTTTGCTGGGCATTGCTTGCACTGCACAACCAGGCACCAAAGCAGAATGAGATAACCTTCACTAGAACACTCTACTCTGCACTCCACCCACTAAGGGTGTTGTCCACAGTCACCCAAGCCTGAACATCGCAGGCTGCAGATGAGGCACCCCAGCCCAGGGTCAGCTTTCACCAGTCACCAAAGTAAACTTGTTCATGTTTAGATTCATTTTAGGAAGCACGTGAGAAATCAGAAGTTTAAATCTACCACTGGGATGCTGTTGACAGAAGTCTGGACGTTTGCTTAAGAACACGGCAGAAAGAAGGAAAGATTAAAGCTTAGATGACGACCTTTAGCACCAAAGGCATTTGTGAACAGTGCATACCAGTTACCAGGTTTAGCAATGTCACCAAACAGCCAGGCTCTGTCTTTCCAAAGGCGATACTTTAGGCACAGAGCTTTAAGAGAACTGGGTGCAAATAAAAGACACAGACAGAAAATAAAGAGAAGTGAGGCGCTGTCGGATGGAAACTCGAGTAGAGAAGAATTCAACATTCAAAACAGTACGGCGTCCACAGCTTTCAAGTGTATAATCACCAAAATCCACTAAAGAGGAAATAAGGTTGAAGGATGGGGCGGAAACCAAGGGAAAACTCCTTCTAACTTCACTTGCTTTTAGTAATTTGCTTTTAGCTGACTTTAAAAGTCACTATTTCTGGAGGCCACATAGCAATAGATTATTAGTCTCCTAGTAGCTTTGCTGTGGATAGTACCTCTAATGGGTGGGTTTTGATTGTAGCCATCCTCGTGGTTTAAAGAAAACTTAGCTTCAGAGCTGGCAAGATAGCTCAGCAGACTAAGCATCTGCTTTGGCAAGAGCAGGGACCAGAGGTTCGATCTCAAGTCCCACATGCCCCACCAGGGCACACCTGTAATCCCGTCACTGGGGAGGCTAAAAACAGGAGAATCACTATGAGTCCGAGCTGCATAATGAGACACTGTACCAAATATATAAAATGAAAAAAGAAAGAAAGAAAGAAAGAAAGAAAGAAAGAAAGAAAGAAAGAAAGAAAGAAAGAAAACAAACTTAGCTTCACATCCTATACTGTTTCAGTCACTTCATTATTCCTGGGGCACAGTGCCCAATATCTACAACTTAATCACTTACCTGTCCAATCACTTAAGTACTTTCTACTAAGTAATTTCTTCACTTATTTGTATAGCAGGAAATATAAAAACAAGAATTGTATCAAATTTATTTGGTATAAGAATCAACTGGTTGAAATGATACCTTCCCAAGCAATGCTGGAGAGAGTCTGTACATAAGCAAGCACACTGCCCTAATGACGCTTAGGGTAAATTGTCGAGTTGGTTAAAGGAGGAAAGGTTCCTTTTGGCTTATCATTTGTAGAGGTTTCAGTCCACAGTGGACTGGCTATAAGACAGAGGGGTACTACAGAGGAGCATGGAGAGGAGAGTTGCTCCCAGAAAGACAGTGGAAAGCTCAGAGTGATCAAGGGAAGAGAGGAGAGGGAGATAGAATCTTCTAGGTCTCTAAGCCACACCCCCAGTGATGCAGTTCCTCCTTATATCACAGCTATGAACTCATCAGTGGACAAATCCCAACTGATGAATCTCACAGTCCATGACACCATCGCCTCGCAGTAGCTCACCTATGAGCACCTGAGACTTTTGAGAGGACATCTCAACATAAACTATAACACTTATGTTGTATTTACCATGCTTTTACATTTACCAGAAAAAAACTAGTGTCTCTATGCATACAGCCTTCATTAATCACTTAAACGTTGTCTGAAACTAGCAGTACAAAGCTGATTTACCAAAAATTTCCCTAATCTCACTCAGCCTTTTTTCATGGCTGAAGATACCAAGATAATAATTAAGCAGCCAGGCACAGTGGTACACACCTATTATCCTACACTTGGGAGGCTGAAGCAGGAGGACTGCCACAAATTGAGGCCAATTAGGGCTACAAAGTGAGTTCAAGTCCATCCTGACTGCATAGTAAAACCCTGTCTCAAGAAGACAAAAAAAAAAGATGAGGGGTGGGGAAGAATAACGCTACTTTCACAACTTGCAGGGGCATCCTGACCTTGTGACTACCCGCCAGATCAACAGATTACCAGTCACCAGATCTGCAACCCTGTCCAGACCACTGTGGAAAGATCCCTGGCTGAGTATAATTATCAATCATTTCTTAACCTAAGCCCCTACTCTTTCTGCCTTACCTTTTCATTTGTTTCTAGGGTTTGGGGAATTTGTTCGTCTCTTTGTTGTGAGACAGGGTCTCACTACAAAGATAAGGTTGGCCTTGAACTCACTATGTAGCCCTGGCTGGCCTCAAATGTGTGGCAATCCTCCTGCCTCAGCCTCCCAAGTTCTGGAATGACAGGCATGTGCCACCATCCCCAGCTTCTTACTACCTTTCTAAACAGAAAGGAGCCTGAAACTTGACCTGACTTACGATGGTCTCTCAGGACACTACTCCAATGTCTTCCTCATTTTGCTGGCTTATTTACTTAGTGTAAATACTTCTTGGGCAAAAGTTAGAACAGTTGAACAAGTGAGACATATGTATTGTAGACTTGGCTCTACTCAAAAACAATCACAGATCTGTGAAAAGACAGAAAACCCTGGAGTTTTGCATTTAGAGGTGTTATATGAATATGAAAAAGAAATTGTTGTCTCTGTCTCACCAGGCTTGTTAATCAGTAAAGGTAACTTTTACATACTGAGAAATTGTTTGGGAAGACTTTGATCAAGAGAAAGCTAAGCTAAATTTGGCCTGACCTTGATCATGCAACTGCTTTGAAGATCTGCTCAACAATTATTGAATTCACAAAAAAATAATAATAATAATAATAATAATAATAACAACAATAATAATGAACAATAGTTGAATTCTTTCTTTCTTTGGTGCCTAGAAGGCAGAGTGAAGATAATGTACTAAGTAAAAAGGAGAGGTAGAACAAGCTGGAAAAGTTCAATATTTAGAAAGCATTTACAAATACTGGCTTGTAAAAGAGAATTTCTAAAGACGTTTTATAGTCTAGATAAACTGGTTACATAGTTTACATTTTTTTAAATAATCTGAGTTTTTTTTTTTTCAGTATTCAATCTCTAAATTTGAGTAAAAAATAAATAAACTTCTAGGACTGATAATGACTGGATGAAATCATGTGGGGACACAGGGAACAGAAACAGCTAATTAGGTTATAAGAAAAAAGTCGCACAATTTCCAAACCATCTCAAATCCCAAAAGCCTCTAATCTCACATGTGTAGTAAATATACTCATAGGCAGAAAAGTTAGACAGAAATTAACAGTCAGAGAGCGACTCAGCCCTCAAGGAAGTCAGCACAAGAGATGAAGACATCAGAATAGTGGCTGGAGGCCAATCGGAAGAAAACCAGGCCTCAAGATAGAGACACAACAGCCAGCCCTGCAGGCCTCCCTAGAGAACACACAGTAACTTGAGATTATGTTGTAATTAGGATCACCTGGTCCAGTAAAGCCAGCTAGGCATCAGTCACCCAAGTGGGTGACTAAGATTCCCTTACCATATGGTCCCATCCCTTCCCAAAATGCCTTTGTTCTTTCCTTGTACTTTTGCTACATGACTCATTTCCCTGTTGGCTCAAAATTAGCTATACAGCTCTACTTGTAATCCAGTAGGTTGACTATAGTTTGCTCTGTTGTACCCACATTGTGACTTTGCTGTATAAATTATCTCTAATAAAAGGCCTCAGTGACCACCGAAATCCAGGAGCTATTCTCACCTCCCATCCAATAAAACTCTTAAATTCGTCCTTCGGTTCTTTATGTCATTCTTCAATGTTGTGGGACCATGAACTCAACACAGTTGACATCTAACAGGACAAGAGTTACATTTTTCCTATATCAATATGACAAACTACTGAAGTGACCTCCTCTTACACTCAATAATTCTTTAGGGCCAGCGAGATTGCTCAGTGGACTAAGCACCTGCTTAGGCAAGCACAGGGACCCAGGTTTGATCCCCAGCAGCACATGCTGCGCCAGCCCCACCCCTGTAACCCTGAGTGGGCCACTAAGACTGGGCATGGTGGCACATGCCTGTAATCCCAACTCTGGGGAGGCTGAAAACAGGAGGTTCACTAAAGTCAGAGCTGCGCAGGAGACCCTGTATCAAATACATGTTTAAAAAAAAAATCTTTAAGCATAAGAAAAATAGAATTTTTAGGAAAAAATTAAATGCAAGATTTTTCCAGCATTGTGCCAATATTTAAAAGGTTAAATGAGGATTCCAACAGCTCTACAGTTTCTGATGAGCTATAGCAAGAATTCAAAATTCAGAAGGCTTGCCTTACAGAGATGGTGTTGGGCTCCATAAGAATACCATAAAAGGTAGTATCCAAATGTGCACACTTCACCTACCCATCCCTACTCCACCCTACCCACCCACACCCACCACCAAGTGATGCCCATACTACAGGATGAGGGCTGCACACTATAGTAAGGTAGTACAGGTTGGGTATCGTTCACCAGCAATTCTCAGGACCAGAGTTACTACAGATTCCAGATTTTGTCAGGTTTAGGCAGATCACTCTAAACATAAAGAGCTCTCTTGGATATGGGCCCTATGTCTAACCACCAAACTCACCTGTTTCATACACACCTTATATACCCAGCTTACAGGTTACTGTATACAACACTGTTAGCACACCTGTGTTTCAACTGTGACACATACAATTCGGAATTTTCTGCTTATGATGTAATGTGGTGCTCAAAGTTTTAGATTTTGGAGCATTTCAGATTTTCAAATTTAGGATGGTCAATTTGTTGCTCGAAGTATGGTCATGGTATAGAAAACAGTTTGTTTAATCAGCTTATGATTAAGGGCATCTATCTAGCTGGGATGGGTGTATGCTAAGAGAGTTGCATGACCAGTCAACATGACAAGACTTAAAATAAGAACAAAAAATAAACTAGAACTTCCAACCCAGGATGAACTTTCTCCCAAAAAATGGAGTGTAGTCCCTCTAACCTGCTAACATAGAATACAACTCCTCCCTTCTAAGCTCCTCAGTTCTGAGGAGCCTAAAATACAAAACAATTAGGTTGGTTTTTTTTTTTTTTTTTTTTTTTTTTTTTCTCTTAAATCCTAGTTTTTCATAGGCTCTACATATTGAAGAACTAGTCTACGGGCATACCACCCTGAACGTGCCTGATCTCTTCTGCTCTTGGAAGCTAAGCAAGGTTGGGCCTGGTTAGTACTTGAAGGGGAGACATGTTGAAGAACTGGGTTAGTCTGAGTTCCAACTTGCCATTTTAATTCCAGAGTAACCTGTGGCCAGTAGCCACTAAACAATTGAGCCATCCCTGGGTTGAGAGGCTATGTGGGCAATTTTCCTTATTTCCAATAAAAACGCCTTTAACGTTCTCCTTTTGGAGACTTCAGGTACTGGGACTATAGCTCATGGGCATAAGTGCCTGCCTTACAAGTGCAAGGTCTCGAGTTTGATTTGGAGGCTTCGATCCTTGATGTTGAGACCACAAGCTGGGTACATACAGTAACACTGTGACTTGTGAAGCCATGTGTACCTGACAGAAGTTCAAAGTAAATTTTTACAACTAGTCGACATTAGTGAACATTCAAGCATGTAATCATTTTCTTGTATTTCCCTTTTACTATATTTATGTATTGATGTGAGAATGAAGGCGATGTTTGAAAAGTACCGCCCCCAAATAACCTCTCCAAAATAACTAACCACCAGAGCAGCCAGAGGACCAGAAGAGCCCGGCAACTTCCCCCAAAGGCATTACTAACCCAGCAGCCCTGAAGGGAAACTGGGGTTAATTTTTGCGGCCTGAACACGGGCCAGAGAGCCAATTTTAAAATGTAAGTTTGCGCGGTTAGGTCTCATTCCAGCGCCTCTCAGGACAACACACGCCACCATCCTTGCTTGAGGCCCGGGATCACAGCACCAAGAAGGCAGATCAGGGCAGAAAGGGTGGAAGAGCACCCCAAGGCGGGGGAGGGCGCCCCTCCACTACGCCTCTCTGCCCAGATCGCCGCCGTGCCGCCAGCAGCGTTACACCGACATACCAGAGTTTTTCTGGGTGCTCTACGGGGCTCTAGGGGACTAGACCCCGAGGTCTGGCCCGCGCGTGCAAGCCCAAGACTAGGACCTCGCCGGAGGCGCGCGTGCGCAGACCAGACCTAGGGCCCGCCCGAGCCGGCCTGGCTTCCCTTCCCACAGCGAAGAACTCGCCTCGCCGGCCCCGGCACGCATGCGCGGCGGCGGCGACGCCTGGGCTCTCGGGGCTCAGGTCCGACCTTACCGGCTACGGGAATCGCCTCCTTGCGGCCAGGCAGGGCCTCCTGAGGGCTGACAAGTGTGGAGGCGGAGTCGCCCATCCTCGAGCCGGAAAAGAGGCCGTGCAGTAGCTGGCGAGTCCTCCAGCCCGAAAGCATGGGCGGGTGGGCCGGGGCGCGTCCGGGTGGGACGGCGGGCCGAGGGTGAGGAGGCCGGCTCCGGGCGGGCGGGTGGGCGGGCGGGCGCCGGGGGAGCCGCGGCCTCCGGAACCGAGGTTGCCCAAGGCTGCGCGCCGGCGGTCAGCGAGGGCGTGTTCTTTCTTACCCCCAGGGCGCTTGGGCCGGCGCCACTCAACCAGTTCTTCCTCTGCTGGGGGACAAAGTTCTCAGGTAGAGAACATGTGTCCTTATTCCTGCCCAAAGTACGTAAAGCGGCGAGGGCCAAAAAGTGGTCACGCTTAGCAAGGTGGTATACTTGGGTTAAACTTTCTGCCAGGAGCCGTTGTTCATTATGCCCAGTAAGACAGAAGAGGATCTACCTTCCGGACAACTAAGGGTGTGTGTCCACTTGCATTCAAGGCGTTGTTGTGACAAATAACAGCTTCCTGTTGGTCCAAAGTACAAAGTACAGATTAAGAGTAATGTATTCAACATAACTATGTGTTCGGGTGTGTATATAGACATATATGCCCTATGCATACATATGATGCATGTATTTTACAAAGCCTTTGTGCTGAGCTCCTTTCCAGACTTGTTTTTGTTGTGTTTGCTTGTTAATTTTTTGTTATAGTTGTTTGTTTGTTTTTCTTGGGGGTAGGGGAAAGGAAAAAGCCTTGCCACATTGTCCCGTCTGGCCTGGATCTT
Source organism: Capromys pilorides (assembly GCA_004027915.1). Taxonomy (NCBI): domain Eukaryota; kingdom Metazoa; phylum Chordata; class Mammalia; order Rodentia; family Capromyidae; genus Capromys; species Capromys pilorides. Next base: position 9,296 of record PVKN010013020.1, read on the forward strand.
GTCATCCTCCTGTCTCAACCCCCGAGTTCTGTTGTTACATGTATGCACTTTCATTTATTGAGAATAAATATATTCTCAATCCCCATTTTACAGGCCGTAAAGCAGTAGAATTAACCTTACAAACACTCGTAGTCTAGGGGAAGCTAATGGTGCTGTTAGATGCTTCTTGTTTTTGAAATCACAGGAGATAACATCTGTTCTTGTGACAAAATTTCAACCTAAATACAAGGTGGCTGGAGCCAGATGAGCAATTTGGGAGTTCCACGTGTGAAATTTTGACTTTATACAAATAACCTGCCAGAATAGGCGGATAGACTCATAAGGAAGGAACTTCAGATTACAGTCCACAGAAGTGAGAAGTTTTGATCCAACCAAGTTACAAGGGTTGAGTTACCATCTGTGTTTGTGTGAGGCTGTAATAGGAGAAGAGAAAGATTAACTTACTCTGTAAAAAGTTGCCAGACGTACAGTAAACAGATTATCTGCTCTGCACTCAAGATTTCCCCTGGGGTACTCTGTGCCTCAGTTTTTACTTTTGATTTGTTTTTGCTATGAAATTATATCACACAGGTTCTGAAGCCCTTTGCTGAAGAAAATCTCACAGTGTCCCTTCTGGTCTTACAATGACTTGGTCACTGCTCAGCATTTGGGGATGAGAGGAGAATACACTCTGTCGCATTTAAGTGTTTAGTGATTATGTGTTGGGTCTAATTGCACCAATTTTCTGAATTAAGTTAGCAAGACCTTTCCATTTCTTTAAGAATGGCTCTGCCTTATCCAGAAATACTTAAAAGTCTTTTGTTTTTTTTTATTTATTTGTTTTCTTGGTTTGTTTTTGTTTTTTAATGTATCTTGTACAGGGTCTCCCTATGCAGCTCAGATTCTTAACAGTCCTGCTGTTTTCAACCTCCCCAGTGCTGGGATTATAGGCATGTACCACCATGCCTGGTCTCCATGGCCAGCTCAGCTTGCCCAAGGTCAGGGCTGGTACAGCATGTGGTCCCTGGGATCCAACCCCAGAAATACTTAAAATTCTAATTCAAGGGGCCGGCGAGATGGTTCAGTGGTCTAAAGCACCTGCTTAGGAAAGCTCAGGCAACTGCAGGGACTGAGGTTCGATCCCCGGCACCACATGCTATGCCAGCCCCACCACCAGGGCAGGCTGAGCCAGCCATTAAATAAATAAATCTTTGAAAAAAAAAAATCTCATTCAAAATGTCTAGTCTTAGCTTCTAGATGGGATACAGATTCAGCTAAGACACCCACAATGCACAGAGTCTGCCCCAAAAATATATGCATCGAGAAAAGAAAAATCTATATATATGTTTTAATCTAAATTTGTTGAGACAGCATGAGATTAATACTAGTTACCTTTGGCCTCTAGTACGAGGTGCTCAAAGTGGTGGCCTTTAGCTTCCAGACATTTATTAGTATGGCACACTGCTGGAATGTGTGTACATTTTTTGACAGACTAGTTTTCTTGGTGTTTTTTTTTTTTGGCGGGGGTCGGGGCTCCTCTCCTTTAATGATTCAGAGGTAGAAGGTCTAGGGCAAGTAGGGAACTCTACCATCTTCCTATATGATCTCTATCCTAGGTCCTTGGGGCACTATAGCACCTGCCATCTCATCTGTATCTTAGATCATCAAAAAAGGTAGAGAGAAAGGAGTTCATATCTCAGTGTTTAAGAGTGACCCAGAAGTGGCACATGTCATTCTAACTCTTCTCCTTTACCTAATTAGAGACATAGCCACATCTAATGGGACAATGGAGTTCTGTAGCTGAGCAGTCAGCAGTTTGGCAGTTCAGATAATGAAAAAGATGGATGTGACCACTTGTCATTACACATCTACTTGAATGGAATGACAAATGCCTAACAGATTAGCAAAGCAAGTTCTGGTATGTCCATAGAAGACTGACATGTGGTCCACTCAAAGGGGAAGACTCGCCCCAAATGTGGATGGCACTAACCAAAAGTTTGTACCTGGGACAGAATAAAAAAAAAAAGAGAAAGGAGGAGGAAGTGTGCCAGCTTCTAAAAACCCTGTCTTTGCCATCACCGTTGAACTTTGATCTCCACTTTCTTCAGCCTTTCAAAACAGGCTTGTACTGATGACCATAGTAAGCTCTCAGCCCTTCAGCCTGGAGCATTACTGCATCCTGAATCCTCTTGTTCTGGGGCTTCCATCTTCTGAGGCAAGCAGATACTGGATGCTCCAGCTCTACAGTATGCAGATGGCCATTGTGGATTCTTCCATCTCTGATTCCACAGACATCCACTGTGGACTCTCCCACCTCAGACTGTGAAGCCTAACTAATAAATGTCCTTGCATAATTATACATTTCTTTTCTACTGATTCTGTTCCTTGAGTACCTTAATACATGTAGCTTTTTTTTTATTTTTTTATTTTTTTAGCAGGACCAGGGTTCAAACTCACGACCTTGCACTTGCCAGACAGGCACTTGTGCCACGGAGCTATCTCCCTGGCCGAGTACCTTAATACAACATGAATTAACTTGGTGTATAGTTCTGCCATAATCTACCTACTTAGCCACCCAAATATCCATGTACAATCTTACGATGTAGAGCACACTGTCTTTCCAGTGTAGCAGGGAGAGTGTCCTGAGAAGTTACTATATCCAGCTCAAAGTCTACAATCTGGAGATGTGCAGTTCCATTGACACAACTATTCTGGTCCTGTGGCCTATGAAGTATTCTTCCCTCCACCCAAATTCCTAATGTATAAGTAGGAATGATGGCAAGGTAGATATATAAAAACCAATTTGGAAAAATAGTAAAGACAGAAGAATGCATAATCAATTGTTACAAAGGGAAAATTAGGAAGATTGCCTTCCTGGACCTTATTTACACTGTTTAACTGGGTTATTTTTGTGGCTGTCTGGTTCTCTAGACTTACCATTCTTTACTACTTAGTTCAAGACTCGTCTTGCTTTGATGTGGAGATGATCTAACTGGGTCCTCACCAAGCAATATGTATTAAAGGTTTGCTTTTCAGTGTGGCACTATTGGGAAGCAGACTCTAAGAAATCAGGCCTGAAAGAATTAATTTGGGTCAGTCAGGGTAGCCCCTGTTTCTGCTCTTGGTTGAAGATATCTGTCCAGGGAGATGACGTACAAGGAAAGCTGTCTTAGTTACTTTTCTTTCATTGCTGAGATAAAATATGTGACCCACAGAATTAAGGAAGGAAAGATTTATTTAGCTCACAGTTTGTGGAGGTTTTAGTTCGTGCTGGTCTGGCTCCAAGACAGTGGCACATGGAAGAGGGCAGCAGTTCATGGTGGCAGAAGACAGCAAAACAGCAAGAGCAAAAGAGAGAGAGCAAGCGAGCAAGTCTCTTTCCCTCCCTTGTACTGTATGCAGGCTACCAGCACTCATACCCATAATCCCAGCATTGGACCATGAATCAATCATAAACTCTAGAAGCCTGCCCTGTGACTGCTTGAGACTTTGTGGGCTATCTAGACTCAAATCATAACAGAACCCCTCTCTCTAGAACCTGGCTACACATGTAGACTTTGAACCTCTGAATCTGTAACTAAATGAAACATCATAAGTAGCACCTGTGTCAGGTGTTTCATAAAATAAGAAATAGATATGTAAAGAGAGATATATATAGATATATCTTGTACAACCTTCCCTGGTTGCATAAGAAAACTTTCATTCTTTCTTGGCTTGACCTCTAGTACCTACTCAGGTGGTACATAACATATACTGCCTTGTATTATTATCTGAACAGATACACTAGTTATTGTGAAGGTTTATACTGTATCTTTGGATCTCCCAACACTCAAAAATGAAGGCTAATTCCTCTTCTCTTACATTTTGGTTGGACTCTGTTTGCTCTTAATGTGTAGAATAAAGTGTGTGTGTGTGTGTGTGTGTGTGTGTGTGTGTGTGTGTGTATGTGTCCCTCTGAGGCTAAGTCACAAAAGGCAGGACAGCTCCTCCTTGCTTGCTCTTGGGTTATTCTTCCTGGGTTGTCACATCATGAAGATCTCAACCCTATGGAGAGGCTCATGTGGTAAAGAATTGAAGTCTTCCGCCAACAGAAGTGAACTATTCACTTCTAAATTCATAGTGAGTGAGCAATCTTAGAAGCAGCCTCTCTAGCTCTAGACAAAGTGGTAACGTTGTCTGCAACATCACGAGGAACCTTGAGCCAGGTCCACCCAGCTAAGCAGCTCCCAAATTCCTGACCCATGGAAACACAGATTTAGTTATTTTTTAAACTGTTTTAAGATCTACAGCAAGGTAATAAAATAATATTTTTCTTGGAGTTCAGGAGCTTTCTTGAAACTCTCACAATTAATTTTACGTAACAAAAACTGAAGTATAGCTGCGAACAGTGTTGCACCCATAAAATACCAACTACTTGGGAGACTAAAACAAGATAATCACAAATTAAAGCCCAGCCTGGGCAAATACTGTCTTAAAATTTAAAAATTAAAAGAGCTGGGGATATAGCTTAATGGTAAAATATCTGCCTAGCATGTGGGTTCACTCCCTAGCACTAAAAAAATAAGAATTTAAGAAGTGTATGAAACTAGCCTCATAATGAAACCTAGAGTAGAGATGAAAAGGGCATGATTTAGGGATAAGGGAAGAGACTGAATATCCTCACATTTCCTCTGTCCTGGGGTAACCCTGAGGATGAACTCTTAGGAATACTCACAAGGACTAGGAAAGAAATTGAAGATTTGGGAAGTAGGACTGTGCTTGCTGGGTTCTATCCCAGCAAGTTCAGCCTGCTAGGATAACTGGGTGGCTTAAGCAACAGAAATTTATTTCCCATGGTTCTGGAGACTGCAAGGCCAAGATCAAGGGACCTGCAGATTTGCTATTTTGCAGCCAGGTACTTCCTTATACACAGATGGCCATCTGCTCTCTGTACTCATATGGCACAATGAGAGATCACTCTTAGATCTCTTCTTGTAAGGACACAAATCCCATTCATAAGGGCCCCACTCTTATGACCTAGTTACTTCCCAGTGGCCCCATACCCAATGCCATCACATTGGGTGTTAGCACTTCATGATTTAAATTTGGTGTTGAGTGAGAAAAATACATGGTATGCAAATACATATCAGAGAGCAATCCATGGGTTTAAAATGAAATCAATCTCGTGAAATGGACAAAAATGTTTTTATATGGAAACGTGTAGAGTACTATATATTTCTTAATGTAATTTTTGATAAAGATAAATAAAAGTTCAAAAGTGTCAAATCTTAAGTGCCTTTTCTAGAGTCTTTCAATTGTTGGGACATGCAGTGTGGCTTATGAGCTTTAGGGGATGAGACCTTAGACACGTGTCTAAGGTCCAGGTTGAGGCCGCTGGAGTGAGGCCACTGGAGCTGAGTGCAGCCTCACAGGACCCTGCACAACCAGAGATCATTCCCAGGCCCTCCACAGGGCTTGAAGACATGGATGAAATACAGGAACCCATTGTACCCAATAAAGTGGGAATTGGGACCAGAAGACTCAGTCCCATACTTGATCTTAGCCAAAAGGCTCAGAAGTGAGGGAAGATTCAGTCCTGACTCTGTGTGACCAGATAACAGCATCATATGCCCTAGTCTCCAACCTGAATCCAGCATGATGGCCCAGGTGAGCAGGAGCCTGGTGACCAGGAATTCAAACCACATCAGTGAAGATAGAGAAAGAACAGGACCAAGCTGTGATACCTCCATGGGAGTGAATGAGATTTGGAGCTTCTCTCAGGCCCCATGGGCCAATTTGAAAAAAACGGAGGGTAAGGCCAGCCCTAAAGTTAACCCCAAAGACTGAACAGTTACCAAACGGGTCTTTATTTTATATTGTAATACACTGTGAAGTCACTCCTGAGTATTTTTTCTCCATTCTTAGAAAGGAAGACCAAAGAGCAAATATCTCAATTTCTAATCTCTTTCATAATGCTAAATTGTATGCGTCACTGATCAGATCAGCCTAGTCACATATCTAAACATTTCTACATAGTTACAGCCTTCAGTGCCAATTAATTTCTTTCACAGAATAAAATAAAAACACCAGGGAAGAAAAACATGCTCCTTGAAGTTAAATAATACATGAAGACATTTTCATTTGTTAAGAATTGGGACATCGATTGTTATACAAAGTAAGAACATAACATTTAACTGAACTAATAACATACTTGCTTCTCCATCACAACTGTTAAACAGCTTTTGCTTTGTTACTTTAATATGTCAGTTGCCCTTACATATAGATTATGTTGAGATCATTTTCTCAGTAGGTAATCATTGCGCTCATGCCACATGCCAGGCGCCAATGGGATCACACACACAGAAGAGTCAGGCCTTCTTCAAAAGCCACCATGCAGAAGAGACACCTGTGTGTATCCAGCTACAGATCCATGCAAGGTGGCCCCAGGGCTCTCCATAGCACAGTCCTGGACAAGGAACCTTGGGGTGCAGAACAAGAAAACCAGGGCCCTAGCCTCAGGGCTTACAGGTGAGGGACATGGAGCATCAAACACCAGGGCTGAAAAAGTAAAAGAGCACCAAAGGCACAGGAGAGGAACTCGAGAACCAACTGTGGGAAAGGGTCGACTTTTTGCCCTATGCAAAAGGGTAGTTGTTTCTGCCCCTCTCTAAAGCATTGAGCTGCTGTCTATCTCTGTTCTCTACTGAAACGTGAATACTGCAGGAGATCCCTGAAATGGAAATCAGGCTCTTTTGAACTTTTTCGTAAAAGGGCCGCTTTACTAGTTATAGAGGCACCATTATAAGAAAATAAACAAGAAGCACACTGTCATGCTTTACATTTAAGTACTTAAAGCCAAGTAATTTTATGAATGGCCTATCTGTAAAAGATGCAGCACTATCTAAAGCATCTTAATTAAACAAATGGATTATTTTAAAAGAGGAATAGAAATAAGAATAATCAGCATTTAAAAAATAATCAGCATTACTAATATTGAGCACCTATTTGTTTTACATTATTTTTAACCTTCACTGGGACCCATTTGTACAATTTTGTAGATGAAACTTAAGTGCAGAAAGGTACGTAGGTAAACATCTACTAAAAAAGAACTTATATTCAATTCAGATTGTCCTAATTCCCAAGTCACTGGATGGGCACAATACTACTGTGGCAATTCCAGGGTCACGACCCTAGGAAGCACGCTCCTTCTGATCCTTCTTCTGGCCACTGGCTCACACGTGTTTATGACAGCCAAACTCAAGAACCACTGCAAAACATGGAATGAGAGCAACATTTTGAAAATAGGAGAGTAACTGGGTAGAGAGAGAGTCCCCAGCATAATGGAACTGCCTGGACTGCTGATATGTGAACTAATACCTTAGAGCCATAGATTGAATGTTTGTGAGCCCCAAAGTTCATCTGTTGAAATCTCAACCTTCAGTGAGATGGCATGAAGAGGTGTGGCCATTGAGAGGTATAGGTCATAAAAGAGGAGCCCTCCTAAATGGGATTAATGCTCTTATGGAAGAGTCTGTCTGTCATAAGATCTCATCTCCATGCTTCCCATGATGGAGAGTCACAGCAAAGGGACAGCCACCTGTAAGCCAGGAAGTGTGCCCTCTGAAGACACCAAATCTGTCATCTTCTTTATTTGGGGCTTCCCACAAACTGTGAGAAATAAATTTGTGCTATGAAGGTCTCTTATAACAGGCTCAGTGGACTAGGTAATTAGTGAGAAATGAGTTTTCATTTTTGTTTAAGATGCTTTGGACTTGAGACTCTTGGTGGTTCTCAAACTCAGCACGTAGTAGTATCACATGAAAGACTTGTGAGGAACAGACATCTGACTCAGTGGTTGGTTGAAACCTGGTCTCTTTACTAGACTCCCAGTGAGGCTGAGGCTGCTGGTCCAAGTAACAAACTTTGAGAATCACCCTTTCAGCCAAAGCCATATCTTCTCTCCTAGCCCTCAACAAATGTATGTCCAGAGCCCCCAGAACAGAACCTTGTCATCAACTGCCTTTACTCCAGCTTTGTTATAGTTTATATCAAGATGTCTCCAAAGCCTTGTGCACCCCTAGGTGGGGTTTTGGGGAGGTGATTGTGTCAGGAGAACATGGTGCTCCTGCATGGATTAGTCCACTGATGAGTTTATAGCTGACTTGCAGTAAGGAGCTGGGATCTGATCAGAAGAGGTAGTCTCTGAGGGAGTGGCCTGGAAGACTTTATCTCTTCCATGCTCCTCCCTTCACTCCCTCTGCTTGTTGTCCTCCATGCCCCTCTGCTATGCTGCCCTGCCTTGGAGCCACCCAACTATGGACTAAAAACTCTACAAGCTTCAAGCCAAAATCAGCTTCCTTTAAGTTGTGCATGTTAGGTATTGTGTCTCAGCTATGAGAAAAATGACTAAGACAAACTAATACACTGGCTCCAGAACAGAAAGTCATCCCAGTATCAGCTTACCTAAAGCTATCTTTGCTGAAGACAAAGAGGTTTGGAACATACCAGAAACGATGTAAAGAGTTATAAGACACAGTTCCAGGACCCCTCAAGTCCCTTATATGAGGTGGTGGTGTTTGCAGGTAACCTTCATACATCCACCTGTGTGTTTTAAGTCACCTCTAGATCACTTATAAACCTAGCACAGTGTAAATCCTAACAGTTGCTATATTGTATTGTTTAGAGAATGAACAACCCAAAAATCCTGTTTGTGTTAATGCAAACAGACTTTTTCCAAAAATTTCCTGTCTGAGGTTGGTCAAGCCCATGAATCTGAAGGAAGAACTACATACTCAACAGCTCTTGATAGAGTCCAGTGTACTTTCAAAACATGGATTCCTGAATCCAGAAAATTGAAACCCTCTCTGCAATAATCTGTCACCTGCAGGAATTATAATATCAGAGTCCAGGCCTAGGACCACCCAGCTCCTCAGAGGCATGACAACAGAATAAAATACAAACATGTTTTAGTTACTAGGGAACTGGGATGGCCAAAGTTCAACAACAGGCTAACCACAAGGCATGGTGTCTTTAGCTTTTATTAAATACGCAACTTGATGTTGGGGGTGCACTAATGGTCTTCAGGAAAAGGTGGGGGTGAACTGCTGACATAGTTAAGGTCCAAGAGTCCCACAGCAGGGTCGAGGATATGGCTCAGTGGCATGAGCGCCTGCCTGGTAAATGCAAGGTCCCAAATTCAATCCTCAGTACAAAAAAAAAAAAAATTGAGGAATGATGCATCAATGGGAACAGATCATTGTTAACTGGTAACCTGACTATCTGCTAACTGGATAACTGAGCTAGACAGAAATTGCACAAGTCAAAGTCCTCAGTTGCCATGTTAACTTGCTTTGAGGCACCAGAACTTCACACACTGTTTGCTGGCCTTGGCTCTGGTCATTGGCTTAAAGAATAATCTGTCTTTAAGCCACTGTGGGTCTCACCACAAACCGTGTAGGCCTAGGACAGACTCTCAATTTTTTTTTTTTTTTTTGCCAATTAATTATTTCCTTCTGGTACCAGGTCAAGCTGGTGGTCTTCAGCATTACAACAAAAACTTTAAAAAATTTTTTTTTCTTAAATTGATGTGGTTTTGTTGTATTTCACATTAAGCTGTGACTTCTAGGATTTCCTCTTCCTAAATCAAATATGTCATTGAATCAGATCAAAAACCACAGCCACATGGCTGAGAAATAAAAGAAGAAAACCTCAAAGGGGAATCTTGAAATATTGAGTGACAGCAGTGGTCAGAAGGCGACATAGGCACGGGTGACCTGAATACTATATTTGGAAGCCAAAAAACACACAAGACCCTGTCAGAGAATGTGAGGGAGACTTCACACACCCCCCAAGCCCAGGTCCCTTGGAGGTGTCTAGTAAGAGATAGCACTGCCCTTTCTCCCTGGCAAGGACCCCATTAACTTGTGAGCTTGCTTCAGCTGTCACCCATGCCCTCTCCCTCACTGTCACCACAGATGTCACACTCCACTGCTACTATCAGAATATCTGACACTACTGTCCTCTTGCTATTGGCTCTCCCTGGGCTTAAGGCTCCCCTGGCTTTCATCAGCCTTTCCCTCAAGGAGCCTAGGGCACCTTGTCTCTGAATCTCCCCCTGAAGGACCTGGGAAGGGTCTGAACCAGGCAAAGGACAACGCTGAGTACAGCACAAACTTAGTCACACTAGCAACAGTATGTACTCAATACATGATTTTCATTTCTCTAACTGCTGTGTTACTATGTGAAGTACCTAAAATAATTCCTGACACATAGAAGCCTTTAAAAAATATTCTCATCATTTAATTATTTTACATTCAATTCTTAATTTTTCATGCTCCGATGGATAAGAGTATTTGAAACCTGTATGCATAATTGACACCTATAGCCTTGGCAAATATTTTATTAAACTGGTGATTAAAAGAGTAAAATTTTAAAGTACTAGCTGTGTTTATAGTACACATCTTGTATGATCATCTGAAATCTCCACGAGACAGTAAGCTTTGTTTTGCATATCACTGTGTCCCAAGTGCCTGCTCAGTGTCACACAGAAAGTGGCCAGCCAACACTGGCAAAGACCATGCAAACCAATCATGGCATCTCCTAAGCCCACCTCGTGCCTCCGAGTCTTCCTCACCTCCTCTCCAGGGTGCTTTGTGGGTTCCACACAAATAGAGTTCTGGACTCTTATTATCTGAGTACCCTCAGATTAGAATGTAGATGTAATTCCATCACACACACACACACACACACACACACACCACCACCACCACCACCACCACCACCACCGCTGCCGACACTACCACCACCAAACACCCCCTGGATCAGGAATCAGGATGAGGCAAAATGTCTTCTTATAGACATTTTGTATCTCATCAGCACTCTCTGTTTCTTCTTTGTTTACAAAATCACCCATGTTGGATGAATGAAATAGTGGCTGATATAGCATCATCTCATTTAAAGCTGCTTTATATTGGTTCTCTTAAGGCTTAAT
>PVKN010013021.1:0-20257 GCA_004027915.1 Capromys pilorides
CCTCTTGCCTCGGCCTTCTGAGAGCTGGGAATGCAGGCAGGTACCACTATGGGCTTTTTGCATTGCTCTTTAAACAACACAGCGTGACGGCCATTCTCATGATATTTTTATTGTATTGGTCATTGTGAGTAAACTAAAGATAAGTTCAAAGGATGTGCCTGGGTCCGATACAAATACCCTGGCATTTTATACAAGGGGCGTGAACATGCACACATTTGGGTCTCCACTTAGGATTCTGGAACAAGTCTCCTACATGTTGAGGGACAAGTGTATTTTGAAAAAACACAGTGTTTTTTCTCATTGGAGGTGGGATGTTTTGTTCGTTAATTTTTGATCCTCTTTTTGATGAGAGTAGAACTACTTTTATTTCTCTAAAATGTTGAGGGAGTAGTTAAGAGGGAGCAGCGCTCATGGTGGAGTCTCGGAGCAGAGCCCAGCCAGCCTCCAGGAGGCGCTGTGGCTGGGGGTCTGCGTGGTGCAGCTGCGAGGCCCTTTGGCTGGTCTGTGGCTGTTGCTTGGGAGTGTGTCTTTCCTGGTTCCTGTGACACTGGAGTCCTTTCCGTTGCATTTTCCAACCCAGAGACATGTCCATGAACCTCAACTTGATCTGCCTTGCACAGTGGAGGGCTGTGAGGAGTGGGGCACGGGAAGGCAGCAGGGCAGCCGGGGCCCTGCGGGGAGGCGGTTTCCCTGTGTCCTGTGCTTATTAGCAGGCTCGCTAGTGCTTGCCCCGCAAGCACAGCTGCTCTTTCAAGTTCCCCAGTGAGCCCAGGTCGTTGGCTGTTTTCCCATGAGTCTCTGTTTGGTTGAATTTCAAGGTTATCTGCTAGGGTCTTCTGTTTTTCTTCTTCTTATGCCTGGTCTTTGGGTGGATGCTGCCAGTCTAATCTTGTTAAAGTTCAAGTGGTGCTGCGATGACTTTTGAACTATTTGTCATCATTGATAGCTCCTGAGCTGGGCATGGTGGCACATGCTTATAATCCCAGCACTTGGGAGGCTGAGACAGGAGGATCCCTATAAGTTTGAAGCCAGCCTGGACTACATAGTAAGTTCAAGGCCAGCCTGTACTACATAGCAAGACCCTGTGAAGTCCCCCCCCCCCCCCCCCAAAAAAAAAAAGCTTTTAAAAGGTTTGCCATCACTGGCTAAAGTGTCAGGCATGTGTGGAGATGACTTCTGTTCTGTGACTTTGTAGCTATGTGGCATTAGGGAATTTACTTATGAGTCTGAGCTTCAGCGTTATCATCTGTAAAATGGAGATAATTCCTGTGGTTCCATGTGTGTTAGGAGGATTTAGTGTGGTAAAGCCTAAGTGATTAGCAGATCAGTGCCTGGCAGTATCAAAATATTATGGTTGCTATTATTATCTTTCAGGTAGGAATGATAATTCAGTAATGTTTCTAAGTGACCTACTGTAACTTCTTATCCTGTACCATTAACACCATACCGAATACATCCATTGTGTCAAGCTGGCGATGTGCTTATTTGGTTTGTAGAAAGACAGAAAGATGCCATGGATAGATAGCAGAGCCTGAGCTGACTCTGCTCTGAGGCATGTACCCCACTACCTCTCTAAACCTGTGTACTCTTAGCCCTTAGTTGAAGGCTGCACTGCAGATTTCAGTAGGAGGATGGAGTTCAGACTACAGTTTAATCAGCATTAAATTTCTATCTTTAGGAATAACGGTGTGACTGCTAAAATCTGAGCTGCTTATTCTGTGTCATGGCTGCTATAATAGATGTGATTAAATATGTTGTCCTTTGACCAGAAAACCTTGAATTCATACAGTGCCTCTGTAATTTTCAGGCAGAGAGTGAGGGAGCGAAGGAGAGTGAGTGAGAGAGGGAGAGAGAGGGAGAGAGAAAGGGAGGAAGGGGGAGTGAAAGGGAGGGAGAGAGGGAGGGGGAGAGAAAGGGGGAGAGAGAGAAAGGGAGAGGGAAGAACCAGAGGGAGAGGAGAGAGAGGGAGGAGGGAGAAAGGGAGGGAGGCAGAGAGAAGGAGGGGAAGAGAGAAAGAGGAGAGAGAGAGATATACAGGCAGGCCTTGGAACAGACCCATGCTCAGAAGTAGGATTTTAGAATAAATGACTTCTTAAAACCCTCTGTATAGACATCATTTCTGTGTTTTTCTGGGTGTGTGGGAAGAATAGGCACAAAAATGGATCAGCACTCAGCGCTGAGCATTGACGCCTGTGATTGGGTACGGAGGACTCTGCCTGCACTCGTGGGTTCATAAATGGATGCAATCCTTATGTAGAACGTGTGTTCTTACGTGCAGTTTTCTCAGAATGGCGTTCTTAGCGGCTCCTATGTGAAAGACCTTCCATATCAAGTTGGGTGCTGGTGAACTTGATGAGAGTGGAAACTTTGTTATATTTGCTGTTGTGCATTCAGTGCCCAAAGCTGTCCACCATAAGTGGTCAGTGTGTTCGGTTGAGGGTGTGAGCGTATATGGGTAGGAAAGGCATTGAGCTTGATGGGTTCCAAAACACCCTCTGTCCTACGTATGGTTCATTTCAAGCTTGGACTTTGCTAAGGGTCTGGAAGTTGTGTAGAAGAGAGATCTGTGCACAGTGTGGAGCACCAGCTGCAGCTGACACTGTGACAGAAGTGGTGCTGAGGGGTTCTCCAGGGTGTTCTTCAGTACTGACAGTGTGAGGTTCTGGGCTTGTTTCTTTTTGTTTTGTATTTAATACTGATTCTGGCAAGAGGTAGTTGCCTGTCAAAAGGACTCCAACTCCAGCTAGAAGCAGAGTGGCTTCTAGTTTTGGCAACTGAGTGGATGCTTAACTGTTACATTTCATTTGATTCTGAGAGTTTTGGTTACATTTTATTGTGCCCAAGAAGCAGCTTGGTAAATATGGCCATTTAATCCCATGACTTCCTGTTTAGACCATCTTGGTGGCTTTCTTGTGCTTCTTTTTGCCCCATCCAAGTTAGGGGTCAGAGCAGGTTCCTCCCACCACACTCTCTCCTATCCCATCCCCTTATAACTTCAAATAAAACAATGCATATACAGGCTTGAAATTTCCATGGCTATCTTGAAAGGAAGGGGTGGGGGTGAGAGTGCTTCCCCCCTTCTTGTGAAAGTTTGGAACCTGTATGTTTCATAGTATTTTTCTCAATACAAATTGAAACCTTCTTGATACCATTTTCAACCTTAATGCCTCCTATTTTTGGAGATTAGAAACAAGGATGGGCAGCGGCAGGGTGAGAAGCAGGGCTCCCAGGGCACCGAGTGAGCCGATTGTCACATTTTGTAATTTTTGCAGTGCTGGGTTGGTTGTGCTGCATTTCTTGTGGGGAAAAGCCTGCAGTTCTGTTACCAACAGGGGAACGGGAATTGTTTGCTGCTGGGACTGCAGCCAGGAGGATATTTATAGTCTGTAGTGAGTGGCTTTGAGCCCACCCTGGTTCTGAATCAGTCTCCTGCCTTAAAGTGCCCAGTGTTCTTGAACTGGACCCTGCCCTTGTTGGCCAGACAGCCTTTAATGAGCAAGTGGATGGCCACGTGGCGTGGCATGCGGTGGCCTTGGCGCCTCATAGCCTGCAGGTGCTCGTGCTGCGGTGGGGCTACAGACCTAGGAAGAGCAGGCACCCTCCCCGGCTTTGCTGGTGGTGGCTGCGTCGGCTTCCTGGCCTTTTCCTGAACTGGCTTCATCGACTGGAATGAATGATCAGTCCCTAGTCAGAGTCCATGACTCTGTGCCACACATGCCAGGCAAAGGAAGATTTACAGCACTGACAGGAAATGCCCCTCACGCATTTAGTTTCCTCTTCTCTCCCTGAATTCACGTGAGACACAAGATCTACCTTACGGAAGGGGCCAGAGTCAGGTGGTGCTCTCCGCACTTTAGCTGACTCTGAGGAATAAGGCCTGGCACAAAAAAAGAGACTGAGAAGTCTTCCCAGAAATAATGAAGAACAATGCAAACTGTTTGTTTATAAGTTAAGGTCTACCGTGTGTATTTGTATTAACCCTTGGGTGTCCTTAAATCTCATCTGTTTAGTTTGTATTGGCAAGTGACAGAAAACTGAACATGAGTCAATGTATGCCTTCTTCATGGCTGCCTCCCTCAGGAATTGAGCGTTAAGAGTGGGTTTCAGATAGGTGTTGATCCAGAGTTCAAGCAGTGCCCCTGGGACCCTGTTAGTAACCCCTGACTTCTTCCTTTGCCAGATCCATCCTCAGGCAGGCTTTCCTTTCCTGCTAACGAAATCCCTGGGGCATAATTCCTCACAAATATACGGAGAACAGTCATTAGTAGTTTCTCTAAAGTCGCAGAGGTCTCTGTGACTGGACTAGCTTAGCATAGCCAAGGCTTGCCACCCCACCCCAGAGTAGTGAGTGCCAGATTTCAGGCCCTACTCTGGAGCTACTGGAAAGTGAGTGAGTGTGTGTGTGTGTGTGTGTGTGTGTGTGTGTGTGTGTAGGAATCTGGGAGATATTTTCTTCAAAATGATTCCGTAAGGCCCATGTTGGGCCTCACACTATCATGCAAAGGCGCCCTGTTCTAGGACTATTTACATTTTGCTTGGTTTTGTAGGAGTGATAAGTTCTCTGGTAAGTCAGGCTTCCTCCAGAAGCCAGGAGCTAGGAATTTTGCTGATGCCCCTGGGCCGCCCACAGCAGGGTATCAGTTACAGTAGGTCTTAATGGATGCCGTAGTAGGCAGCTTCAGAGCGTGACAGTAGCTCAATTAGCTTTCACTGTGTGCCATTACAACAAAGATTGGGACTGGATTCGCAACATACATTTTGGTCGTCTCTGAAAACACATGTTCCATTTCTCCCTGGTCATTCAGGTGTGTTTTGGGTGACTGTCTTGTCAGCTTGGGGCTGCAAGAGGGTGAGCAGGCTGCATGCGCTTTGGCGGCGTTTCCCCCCAACAGCGTCCTGCAGCCAGCACCATAAGCTGTGTAATTTGTCTATGGAGGCCAATGCATTACAGAAATGAAAATTCCTTCTCTGACAGCATTCATGGCTTAGTGTGCAGCAATTTGGCTGTCGGAAACAGCTGGCCCTGCAGGGTGGGACAATAGAAAGGCCAGACCTGAGAGAGGCCAGTGCTTCCTGAAGTCTCCCACTGTGCGAGGATCAGATTACTGAGACTGTCATTAACAAGATTCAGGAGCAGCTTCCAGGGAGCAGGACCCTGTGGCTTGAGCAGTGATTTTCCTCCTTTTCGCTGATTAAAAAGAAAAGAATAAAAAATTAAAAGTAAACTATTAACCTTTTGCTGATACTCAAATGCTCCTTTCTGATTGTGTCTTCTGATATCAGCAGTTTTTATTGGTGCATTGTTGGAAACTCAGGAGTGGGGATGCGGGCAGTATGAGCTGCAGGCACCTGCATGTTGGCAGCCTGGAACTTAGTTCTGCTTCCCTGGAATAAGCACTGAAAGGAGTAACTTCGGAGCCTTGGGCCTTGTGCCGGCGCGGCGCAGAGGAAGGGAGTGTGTGTTCTCCAGCGCAATCAGCGCGAGCGCAGGACGGAGGAGCTGTGTGCTTGCAGCTGTTCTTCAGTGGGGATCTTCAGTGTGGCTGGCTCTGTGCACTTTCCCATATTGATTCCACGACTCGCGGAGCATGATCCAAGCGGACGCACTCGGCCACAGAGGAGACAGCTGTCTGTCGCAGGAGGGCCTCCTCTGGGTTGAGCGGTGCCAGTTCTTTCCTACTATGGTGACCGATGTGTTAGTTTACACCACTGGTGCACTTACTAGAAAGGTCTCTTAAAGAGTTTTTATGTTTTTCTTTTTTGAGAAAGTCTTTTAAAATAATGTCACATCTAAATATTATCTTTTACTAGACTTACCATCTAGCAAAAACAGTATAGGAAATAGTTTTTCTTTTCGTTGGGTAAAGGCACATGTCTGAACGGCCAGGGTGTGGTGGGGGTCTCTAAAGCAGCTCAGTGTTGATCGAGTACTTCGCTGTTGGGAAGACCCAGCGTTCCGAGGCACCTCGGGATTTGAGCTGCTTCTGGCTTGAACTGTGCTTTTCCTCCCTTTTTCCCTGAATTTGTATCCCTTTACATGATAGAGGCTGGAGTTTCCAGATGTCGTTTGTGTTAAAGCATATGTGTGTGGGGAGGGGGAGAGAAAGCTTTCTTAATGATAATAACAGAGTCAGACTGGCTGGTTCTGTACTGACAGGAAAATGGAGAGATAAAAACTCCATTAATGGTGTGTGCACTGCCTAAGTAACCAATAAAACAACACTGTCCTCGTTGGAAGCTAGCCTCAGACTGGCAGCACTTTGTGCCAACTGTAGGAGATGACAGCTGTGGCAAGGGGCAGCCGGGTTCTGAGCTAAGAGCCCCACTTCCTGCGTGGCTTGGGGGCGGACCCTTACGCTCTTCCCCACGTTCCCCTCCTCCTCCGCCCATTTTCCTCATTGAGCTCCTCTTAATGCTGCTCTTGCGGAAAGTGAACCCTACCTGATTAAAACGTCATCGCTGCTAACAGCGAAGTTGGCGGGGGTTTCCAAGCCAGCCAGTTAGTCTGAGTTTGTGACCATAGAAGTGTTATATAAAATGTATCAAGAGTCATGGTTTCCAAAGTTTGATAGAATAATCACTTACCATAGAGGTACACTATATTTTTTCTGTATCTTTGAATTTCTATTCTTGAATATTTCCATGTACAAAATGGTATTATTATATTTATTTATTTATTTATTTTTATGTCCCAGAGATTGAACCCTGGGCCTTTCTCATGCTAGGCAAAGTCTCTCCCTCTAAACTTCATCTCCAGTGGCGCCCCCTCCTCCACTGCCCCTTTAAATTTTTTTTTTTTTTAAATTTTATTTATTTATTTGTTTGCTTGTTGTGTTTTTTTGTTTCTTTATTTATTCATTTTGTGGCTGGCTCAGCCTGCCCTGGTGGTGGCGCTGGCGCAGCATGTGGTGCCGGGGATCGAACTGCAGTCCCCGCAGTTGCCTGAGCCCTCCTAAGCAGGCGCTTTAGACCACTGAACCATCTCGCCGGCCCGCCCCTTTAAATTTTGAGACAAAATTTCTCCCAGTTTCCTGGCTTTGCTCAAAGTTGGCTCAAACTTGTGAGTCTCTTGCTTTGGCCTTCCTAGTAGCTGGGATTCTGGGCATGTGCCCCCGTGCCTAGGCAAGGCGCTTTCTCAGTGTCTCACTGGGAGATGACGCTGGAGAGTGGCAGAGGCTGTTTCCCACAGCGTTTATTTTTATTTATTTACTTACTTTAGTTTTTGTTGCGGAACTGGGGTTTGAACTGAGGACCTTGCACTTGACAGGCAGGTACTTGTGCCCCTGAGCTATCTCCCCACAACCAGCATTTAGTGTGTGCCTCCTGCATCCCTCTAGTGAAGCCCTAGTCAGCCTTGCTGCCCGTCCCACTGTGTACAGGGGGAGATGAACCTTCTGGTCTCATTGTCAGGTACGCCCTTAGGTCTCAGGGGAGGGGAGGAGGGAAGAACTACTAAGTGGAGCCGAAAGCATCCCTCGAAATTCAAAAGCAATGTGGTCCGTTTACCCTATTGCTTGTCTGTTCCCTGTAACTGCAAATCCAAGTTGCTTGACTTGTGTTGATACTGTTCAAGCGAGAGGGGACAGATATTTGCGTGTTTGTTTTTTCGCCATCTCCTGCCCACAGATTTTACATATTAAGAGGATGGTGTTTGTAGCCTCATTTTGCAGGTGAAAGAAATACAGGAACTTATTTACTAAGGCTGTAGTCTGTTCCTCCCGCTCTGGTTATAGCTAGAAGGCTATAACTCAGGCTACCAATCTGCAGACTGGTCTGTTTACTGCACGGGACATCAAGTAGGATTCAGTAGGCCCCCTGGGGTTCTGGTGGTGTAGGGGAGAATATTGTGTGTGTGTGTGTGTGTGTGTGTGTGTGTGTGTTTATGGCAGGCCCTCATCTCAGAGCCTCACAAGTTCTGCCACTGTGCCATATTCCTGTCCCGTAGACTGTTTTTCACTCTCAGGAGCCATGCATACTGAAAGGCGCCATGGCAGAGGAGTTAGTCATTTCACTTCCAGCACACTCCCTGAGGGCCCACCCAGCCTTAGGCACCCTGTCCACCTGAGGACTTGGAAGTGGTGAGAGTGATCAAGTTGTTCTGTGGTCAGAGAGTGGGCAAGGCTTCCGGTGGGCAAAGCCGTGCGTGGTGGAAATGAAGTGAGTTCCCAGCCTTGCCATCATAAATGAATCTTGAGAAAAGCACCTGGTCTTGACCTCAGCTCTAGGTGCGCAGGGCTTGTCTAGGCTGCTCTTCAGAGATGGAGGGCTTGGGGTGGAGGAAGGGCTTTGGAGTAGATGTGCAGAGGAGGACAAGCATAGGTGGAACCTGAGTTTCCTTTTTGGAAACTACGTGTAGATTAGAGCAGAGCGCCTGGCTCCAACCTGTCCCTCTAGGGCCATGCCGCCATGCCTGACAGAGAGTGATAATTCTTATACTAACTCTGTAAAGCAGATAAATAAAATTTATTTATAATTATAATGTTATTATAATTTAAAACTGTAGTTTGTAATCTAAATTTTATGAATGAAGGAAATGAGGTACATTCAGATAGTAGTAAAGCTTTAAAAGTAGATGACAGGGCTGGAATTTTAACTCCTGCTGGAATTTTAGCTCAGTTCTGGGTTTTGACCACAATGTAGGGCAGACAAAGGAGAGCAATTGAAGACTCACTCAATGGAATAGGGTGTAGATTGCTGGCAGCTTCCTAAGAAAGTATTAGGAGCCTTACTAGAGGTTTCAGTTGCTTTTTTATGTTACTAGGGAATGAATACAGCGTCTACAACTAGCTGCATCCCCCACCTTTTAAAAATTTTTAGGTGGTATCTGGCTAAGTTGCCAAGGCTAGAATAGCACTTACAATCCTCCTGCTCATCCTGCCAGAGTGCTGGGATTACAGGCGTGCACCACCGTACATGGGCTGCGTTCTCAGTATGCAGCGGTTGTCTTGGTCCATTTGGACTACTGTAACAAGATACCAGAGGCTGGGTGGCCTATGAAGGACAGAAGTTTAGCCCTCACTTCTGGAAGCTGAGAAGTCTTTAAGAGCAGGGCATACGAAGATTTTGTGTGGGAGGAACATCTCCTGGTTCACAGGTTATGTCTTCTTTGTGCCTTCACACAGTGAAAGGGGCACAGCAGCTCTCTGAGCTTCTTTTATGTGACCACTTATCCCACCAGGGCATTAATCCTCCAAGATGTCTCCTCAGGACCCCGTTGCCTGGCGAAGGCTCTCAGCTCCTGATAGCATCACTCTGGTGATTAGGTTTCAACATAAAGTTTTCTGGGTGCCCCAGACATTCAGACCAGGCCTGGATTAAGTGTATATGCGCATGCATGTACACTTGCATGCATTCATTTAGCTGTTCATAGATGCACATGAGTATGTCTGTAGCCGCAAGTTCATCTGCCTTGGAGACATGGCAGTACCTGTGCATGTGTGGCAGTAATCTTCTTTGCCATTGTTGCTATTGATGCATGATAAGCTCCACAGGTGGGAACCACTCATCTCTAGAGAACATCGTTATATGTGGAAGTTTTTCCCGATACTGGTAATTGCCTGCCTCCATGGTTTCTTCACAGCATTCATATTTGCCTCTTTCATTTAAAATAACCTTACCTATGGAAGTTGTTTTTGCCAGAGGTACTGGGATTTGACTCTTAACTCAGAGGTTGAAACTCAAATGCCTTTTTGGTTATGAACTGTGAAAGACCATCTAAAATTGTACTTAAAATACACATGTGTGTGGCCCCTCGGCCTCCATGTGTCCACTGTAGCTGGGATGGGAGGGCGCCTCCCAGCTGTGTCAAACATCCGGTGAGAGGTTGAGAGGTTGTGCTGGCGAGTGTGACCAGGATAAGCCTGACGGCGCAGCAGCACTGGCAGAGCTAGCAAAAATGCTGTGTGACTAACAGAAGCTACCGCTTTCCTTGCTGCCAGTTTTAGAAAATGAGCCATTCTAAAACTTGCAGAAGGTTATCACTTCTCTCTGGAATTTAAAAAGTAGAAAGCCAAGTCAGAGAAATAAATGCTCACGAAATAGCATTTGGGTTTAGCAACCCAAAGCTCTGTTGAATTTTTTTCTCAAAATTGTGAGAATTGACAGTGTGAATGGTAAACACTGGCAATTGCTCATGTTTTTATTTCCTTTTATATTCATTTTCCTTTTATGTCCTGTCTTGTAATTGAAACAGCCCTGAGGGTATTAACGTTTTCTTGCTGTGTCTGTCTTGGTGACAGTCAACTTTCTGTCACCGAGGAGAAAACCTCCTCCAGGTCTCTGGGAAAGCCCTCCGTGGCTCTGACTGCAGCCAGGCACGAGGGCCAGTGGGTCTTGCAGACCTTTGGCCCTGGTGCTTTGGGTAATCCTTGCCTGACCTTTTTCTCCAGAGCGCCAAGCTCATGCATGTGTGGGACATCAGGAACATGAATATACAGGAAGCCAGCATCTGCAGCGTGAATACTCATTTGTTAACCTATTGATCTGTGGAGGAAGTTCCAGCAAAAGCCTGTAGCTGGCTGTAGTGTGCTTTTCTACCTGGGGGAAAATGGAGCTGGCAAATCACTAGGTAGTAAATCTTGAATTTGTTCTATTTTTGTTTGTTTATTTTGTTGTTGTTCTGGGTACAGAACCATAGGTTTCATATGTTAAGGCAATTGAACAAAACTCAAAACTTGGCTTTTCTTTCTTTCTTTCTTTCTTTCTTTCTTTCTTTCTTTCTTTCTTTCTTTTTTTTTAAGAGAAGGGTCTACAGGGCGTTCCGTCTCTCACTGCTAGATCGGACTCCTAGTAATCTGTCGCCCAATCTCAATTGCCATCTCAGTGTGCCCTGGGCCTAGGTGCATTTCTTTTTAAAATAAAGGGTGGCAATTTTTTTAACTTTAATTGTTACTTGGACAAATAGAATAGATTTTATTTTTTTTAATTTTTAAAAATTCTTTTATTGGGCCAGGCAGATAGCTCAGCAGATTAAAGCACCTACTTAGGGAGATGCAGGGACCAGGGTTCGATCCTTAACATGAAGTGCTGGCCCCGCCCTCACGGCTCCCTGAAATGGGACTGAGATGGTATGGTGTCTCATGCCTGTAATCTCAGCGCTTGGGAGCCTGAAAACAGGAGGATCATATGGAGTCCAATCTGTATAGTGAGACCCTATACTAAATAAAAACAAACATAAAAATAAAAAATTTTAAGAAAGTATTTAGTTATTTATTTGGTACAGGGTCTTGCTACACAGCTTGGATTCATAGTGACCCTCCAGTTTTAGCCCGCCCAGCGCAGAGATTGCAAGTGTGTGCTGCCACACCCAGTTTTGGTGGCCAGCCAGGAGCTTCCAGGGTTCAGGGGTTGGCATAGCACTGGGGATTGAACCTGGGTCTTTGTGCTTGCCAGGCAGGCACTTAAACTATCTCTCTATCCAGCCCTTAGAACACATTTTAAATAAGAACAGTATGATTAATTTCAGGGCTGTGTGCCACCCAGTCTTTAAGCACTTGTCTGGCATTCCCAAGTTCCTTGATTTGATCCCTAGCCCCCAAAGAAAGGAATTAATTTCACTTTAGAAATTCTGGCCTGGCTAGGAATTTGGGTGATTGATGGTAGATATAGACTTTTCCCATTAGTTGTCAAGTTGCTTCTTAAGAGTTGCGATATCAAAAATGATCAAAGAGCTGACATCCCAACTTGTACTGATGCAAATTAATCACAGGTGTGGAAACGAGACTGGCAATGACAAGACTGTGATTGTGATAAACTTTAGACATGTTTCATTTTACAAAATTAATCTATAAAAAATGAATTTTGAAGCAAAACTATGAGTTCTAATTAATAGTAACCAAAATCATGAGGCAGTAATTGCATTAGTGGACTGAATATTTAATGAAGTAGATAGATTAAAGTGTGGAAACCATCTGTGTTTTGTGGTTATGTATATGAAATTACCTGAGTTAAAGAATCTGGAGATCCAGGTAGATGTCATAAGGTGACATGCTTTTGATAATAGCATATAAGTCTGGAAGCAGACCTACTCTGGCCCTCTTGTCCACATTACCTCCACTCCACAGTACCACTGGAGTTCACAAAGAAGATTCCAGATGGATGGTCACTGGACTGTGGAGAACTGGTGTTTGACTCTCCACTTCCCATTATTTGTTTTCGTAATCTTCTTTTTTGTCTTCTGGACACCTCACATATCCTTACATGGTTCTGTAGTAGTTGTGTCAGTGTGAGCTTGGTGGTAATGGGCCAGTTCCCAGTAATTGTGATAGAAGGTGATATCTGCGGTACCTTTAGTAATATGCCCAAGACCTCAGCACCTGGGAAGTGACAGGTATAGATTCAGTTCCTACCATGTCTAATGTTTGTGGTGCTGGGGATAGAGCCATGGGCCTTACATGTTACACAAGTGAGCTAAACTGCTAGCTCTTGAATTTTATTTTATTTTATTTTATTTTTTGAGACGGGGTCTTGCTGTGTAGTTCAGGCTGGCCTTGAGCTCACTTTTGTAGCGGAGGCTAGTCTTGAACTCATATTGATCCTCCTGCCACAGCCTCCCAAGTGCTGGGTTGAGTTTCTTTTTAAAATAAAGTATGGCATAAATATATATGTGTAATATAATTTTTTAATCTTTATTGCTTGGACAAATAGGGTACATTTTAAATAAGAATAGTATTATAATCTGTATGAATAAATAATGTAATAGAGTAAATTGATTACTCTGGAACATTCCTAGCATTGTTATGTATGGGGAGTGTCAGTTTTTCATGGTGTGATAAAATACCTGAGATAATCAGTTTTAAAGCAGGAAAAGTTTATTTTGGCTCATTGCTTCATAGACTTCAGTCCCTGAGTTTGGCCTGATTGTGTTTGGCTTGTGACAGTAGAAAAGAGGAAATGGTAATATAGGATGCCAGAGTACCTTATGACTGCTAGAAAGGAGAGATGGGGGTGGGGAGGGCCCTCTTTCTTCAAAGGCATGACCCCCTGTGACCCAACTTCCTCCCAGGAGACTCCACCTCCTGAATCTTCCAACACCTCCTGGTAGCCCCACAGGCCCTTGAGCCAGCATTAAACATATAAGCTTTCCAGACCGTGGCATGATATGAGATCCGTCCTGTCCCCACTGCAGCCCCTTTAGTCACCTTGACTGTGAGTACTGAGCCTGGAAAGAACCCAACTGCATTACTTGCATAGGGCATAGCTCCAATTGATCATCTCAGGAATAATTTTCTGGGAAAAAGCTTAATGTTTTTCTTGTAAGATGAAGCATCTCCTTTCTTACATTTTACTGACAACATCTTTGCAGTAAAGTTTCTACCTGTTTCCAGTAACATCATGTTGTCAGCATGGTACATGAGTGTGGCTCTTTAGGGCTTTTCTTTCTTATTTATTTTTGTGTTTTTAAAATTTTTTTATGTATTTAGTACAGGGTCTACAGGATCTCACTACACACTCAGACTGGTAGTGATCCTCCTGTTTTCAGCTTCCCAATCCCTGGAATTACAGGTGTGTGCTACCACACCCAGTCTTAATCACTCTCTCAGTGTGCCCACCGGCTTGCACGGTATGCTGGGGGTCCAACGCTGTCCCTCCATTGGTCTAAGCAGGATTTTTTTTTTTTCTGTATGTCTGTGATTTAATGATTATGTTCTGAAGTGCTTTGTTCTCTAATATAGGTCAGTAGATAATGGTGGTTGAGTGTATGTGTGTACTTTGTACATTATTGTTGTGTAAAAAGAAGAAATGCTTATAGATCTCCCTGAGTTTCCTTTATTTAGGAAACTAATTTAGGATTTGAAGAAGAGTTTGCCTTGCTTTTTTAAATAAATAAATAAATGCCACGAGAGTAATACAAGTGGGTTCTGCTAGGCCTGTCTCCCTTTTCTGGCATTATCATAATTATTTGTGTTTTGGATTCATATGTCCTTGTTTGTTCTTTCTTGCTCTTTGAATACATTATTTGGGTATATAACTAACCATCAACATCCATTAAGGAGCTGTTTCTAAGACTATCCCTGGTGTTTCAGAGATGAAGATACTGCTTAGAGGAGTTCCAACCAGAAAGATAGTAAAATTCAAACATTTCTATTTACTTTTAGGGTGCTAAGACAGTTAAGTTTAGGAAGACTAGAGAAGACTTCAGACAGGTCGTACATGTGGAACCTTGACAGAGTTATGCCAGAGCTGATTCCGAAACATAGGAATTTGCCAGATGGAAAGACATTTTAGGTAGACAAATGCAAAGGTACAAACAAGATCATGATGTCCTTGGGGGCTGTACAGCGCATTTAGGCTCAAAGGTACTGCACTGTGGGGTAATGGCTTGAGCTGGCAGGCGTCTCAGTCTGGATGGGGAACAGAAGGCACTGTGCATCTCAGGGAGTACCGCTGGCTGCTTTCAGCTCAGGAGAGGCAGCACAAAGGATGCAGTTGGGCGCGTCATTGCCTGTGTGTGACAGCGACTGTGGGGGATTCAGCTGGAGAGCGGCTTGGGGTGCAGCCTGAATGAGAGTGCAGGCTGTGATGGGTTGGTCAGGTGGACTTGGGCTGCCATCTGCCATCAGGGCTCCTTGGGGTTCTCTTCCAGTGAAAGGTGACCAGGTTTTCAAGAGACCTCCCATCCTCCCATGGTTGTGGGAGACACAGTTTTGGGAGCCCGTGCGTGTACTCTTGTGGCTCTTGAGAGAGCCACTGTTTCTCTGCTGCTGCTTTACATTTTTCTTGTACTCAATTATCCTTCAATTTGCAGGCAAATTATTGGTCAGCAAGTTATATTTTAAAAAAGTAAACTTGTGTGAGTTGTATACTGCTAAATTAAATAAATATTATTTTTACTTTTTTTCTTTCATGAGTGGTTTGGATACCATCTTAGTATAGAAATAGATTGGAAAATCATCTTTAATTACAATGTATCCTTTCCTGTTAGCGTGATTCTTGAGGAATTCTATCAATTGGAAATGAAATATCTAAGTAGAGAACCTTTGAGTTAGAGGGAGACTTAGGGAATTGGACCATGGCCCCCACTTCAGAGTTAGGAAAAATGAATACCAGAGAGTATGCAGGGTGTAGGGGTCACTACCACACCTGGTGAGTGTTTTCTTGTCCACCATGATGATCTCCTGCATAGTCCCATTGTGGTGATAGAACAGAGTTTGAAAATCTGTAACATGACAACTTAATGATAGAGCCTAAATTCTTGACTTTAATTTTATTTTAAATTAACTCTGTTCATAGATTAATAAATATTTGTTGGCTGTGCAGAGAAGGAAGCAATAATTGCCCCAATTATAATAAAACTAAAAGATAAATAAGAGGTTATTTTTCTTCAAAAACCAGGCAGGTTAGTTTCCAGATAATTTGCTACAGGACTGGCAACTACTTACAAAATACACAGCTTGTTTGACATAATTATGAATAAGTAGTATACACACAAAACAACAACAAGAAGAAAACAGGGCCTCGGCAAACATTGTTCATATTTCAGTTTATTTTTAACTTTATTGGATCTTCTCTTGCTTGTTCTGTCTTCACAGAGGCAAGCAGTTGCCCACGGAGGCTTGGGAGTGCCTGTATGCCTGTGGGCAACTAATAATTTTGGCCACACAATGAGAGAAAGAGGCTGATTAATCTTTCTTTTCCTTCAGTGCTGGGGATGGAACCCAGGCCCTGCCATGTGCTAGGCAAACTCTCTGCTACTTAGCTGCTTCCTCAGCCCTTGATTTAGTTTTATTCTATGTATTCTTGTGTAAACTTAAATAGGAGATGAATCTGGTGAAATTTTTATTCAGGTGGGTAAGCATAGGTGGGTGGCATAAATATTTGTAAGAGCATATAAGAATTTTTTTTTTTTTTCCTTTTTTGAATCTGAAGCCTAGGATAGAGACTTCAACATGTCTTGGTGGAAGAGTTTTAGTTATCATGTTTATGCATTTGCAGTTGTTAGTGCTTTTGAATTCTCTATGTTCTTAAGTCTGTCTGGCATGATGTTAGACTAGGTATTAAAGCTACAGCAGGATGCTGGATAAAAAATTATGACTTAAGAGGGTCCCGGTGGGAACTTTGCTAAGTGTCTGTGTAGTGAGGTAAACAGACACAGGCCTAAGAGAAACCAAATGCCAGGCACCCATTAGGAAACCAGAAAAGCTGGTCCTGGCCCAGTGGGTGGCATCCTTGTGAACTGTTGTAAAAGTACCTGTTGTAAAAGTACGTGGAGATCATGAGCTGATGAAAGGCCCCGTGGTCTTATGCGTGAAGCTGATCATCAAGGATTACCACATTCTGATGATGGTGAGACGACAGGTCAGACACAGAGTGCCTCGTGGTCCTGTGGTGCCAAAGGGTGCTGGGGTGTGCGCACGTGCAAGCCAATGAGCGCAGAGAAGGGTGAGCTAATTACTACTCAGGTCTGACTCTGTGAAGGGCTTGGTGGTTGGAAGAATGGAACAAATGACTGATGAATCCATTCTTGCCTCTCTGCTCCTAATCTCCCTCTACTCAAGCTGCTCTGATTTCTCCCTTAGTCTTCTGGAAACATAGATACACTCTGGAACGTCATGAAAGTCAGCTCCCACCCAGGAACTGACCTGACACCGTGGGTAAACCATAGGCCCCCTATCCAGGATTGAAGCAAACAGTAAACAAAACCTATGGTACAAGGGCCGGGGAGATTGCGCAGTGGAATAAGTGCTTGTCTGGTAAGCACAAGGTCCTAAGTTCAATCCCTGGTACCCCCAAAAAGGAAAAAAAAAAAAAAAAAGAAACCTGTGGTAAATAGGCAAGATAGGAAAATAAGGGAAACAAGGGTGGATCCATTAGAGATCTCTTTCCTGCCCCTCGCCCTCATTCTTCTTTTGTCCCTTTCTATCCCCTCTCCTCATATGTGCTAGAGAAGTGCTCTACTACTGAGCTATATTCCTGAATTTATCAACTTACCATCAGCTCTGAAGGGGCTACTGAAATGCATGCTATGTACTTTGGTAACATCCTTTGCCCAGAAATGCAGTATCTCTTTTTGCCCAGGCTATTTAACAAAAGACATCATTGAACCTTATTCAGGGGAAGAAATAAGGAAAGAGCAGGGGAAGAGGAAGAGACAGACCTGAGTAGACTGTGAGCAAGGGGAGTGTGTGTGTGTGTGTGTGTGTGTGTGTGTGTATGTTTATCTGCTCTTCTCTGAAATCAAACCTTATATTTAGTCCATAGGTAACAGGAGGGAATTGTGCTTTAGTCCACAGCCTTCCTAATTGGTGTTCTGAGAATTCTTCTAAATTCCTATCAGTAGAAGAGTGAAAAAGAAGCACTACGAGGATTGCCAGTATTTTGGTCCTAGCCTTTCAAGGTCAGTGAGGACTTAGGACATAAGAGAACCTCTGCTATAGCATCCTGTAACTCAGTGGTGTCCCAAATTTTCTGTTCAAGGAGATTATGGGACCACAGAGTTAAGGGATAGATGATGTATAGTGTGCCTAAGGAGAGTCACCTAGAGAGAAAACATTCTCTTGGGCTTTCACAGAGAGCAAACTGGTCAAGCAATGGCCATGACCCATCCAGACGGCTGACACTGACAACAGTTCTACAAAGCACTGTACAGGGTTTCAAAGTAAATCCTGAGGGGATTTGACTGACCTTGGGAGATACAAAAGTTACATGTTTTGTTATGCAGGTCTTGCTTTAACTTGCCCTTAACCACCCAGCAGAAAAGTTTAACCATGAGGCATAAAATGTAAAGCTGGATTAGTATGCTGTGCTGTAAAAGGCTTAAATCAACAGCTTCCAACATCGCCAGTTCTGCCAATAATCCATTGCGATTATGGAATACTGGACTTTGTATACAACTACTTTCTCTTAGTTCAATGAGAAGAAATTTTTTGTACCAACATTGATTAGAAAAATTATCATGTCTACACCCTGTGCTCTGTATAACTACTATGAGGACAACAATATGCATTGTATCAATTATTGGGAATGTATTATTATCATGTTTTTGAAAATGTCACATTGTTATTTTTTATTAAAAGAAAAAAAGTAAAAGAGCGAGGATGGGGACGTTGTTCCTTCCTGTTTCTTCTTTTCAGGCTTCCCTGCAGAGTCCTTTGTAAGTGATTTTTCTGAGTCAAAACATTGAATCTCAGCCTTTTCTTTGGTGAGTCAACCTAACCGTTCAACCTCAGTCATTTGCATTGTCTCTTTTTTTTATTCCTTAAATACTGAATTTATAATAATAACTGTTGTATATTGGCACCCACTCGACGACATGAACTTCACATGTGGCCACTGCAAGAGGGTGTCTGCAGTATGCAGGAAAGTTACCGTGCTGACCTAGCCTGGGGAGAGGGCTGCACAGTACTGGCTCAGGCCTATATGACAAGGGGCTGGCAGGGCTGGGACCCAATCTGAACTCTTTTGTACAAGCCAAGAATTCTCCTCACCTCCTGTGGCCCATTGCCTTTGCTCCCTGAATTTTTATCCTTGATCTTATTTTATATCTTTGGCACAAAGAAATGAATCTTTGGCTGGACAACTGAAAGGGATTTTGATGGACCGCCAAGCCACTTCAGTGGAGTATGTTGAGGTTACAGAGTACAAGCGCGTTATCTTCAGAAGAGTACTGTGGTACTTAATTACACTCAGTAATAAGTTGTCTACAGTAGGCTCTTCTCATCTCAGTCAAATTATAAGTTAAATTCTACAGGAGAAAGGTGGTCTGATACTTGCACCTTAAATTCCCTCCCTGCGGCTGAGCTATTGCTGAGCCCCTTCCCTCTGGCTGCTCTTCTCTCCAGGCTGGAAGGCATCTTTTCATGTCGTACATTTCCTCTGCAACACTTCTTTTTGGTAGTCTTTAAATGTTTAGTGAGTTTGACTCCCTGTTTGGTGTCTGGATAAACTCTGGAGACAATAACATTGCTTGGTAGAATTCTTTCCTTGGATTTTTTGGGAAATATGCTGTATATGTTTTTCTAAACTAAGAAAAATCAGTTATCAGGTACAAGGCAAAAAGGGTTGCAGTGCTCCTCTTGAGACCTTAGACTGCCAACAGAGGCGTTAGTTAGGAGAAGGAATTTGATGATGTCAAGTTTAAAGCAAGAGCAGGAAAAGGTGACCTGTGGAATAGAAGGATAAGCTCACAGTTCTAGAGCCAGGGCAAGGAGGGAGCTTTGAGGAGAGAATCAGTCAAGATTGCTTATAGCAATGTGTGTTGTGGCCCACTCTGCTACTGCTGTGAGTCATTCTTGAAGAAAAAAATAGTTTATGTGCATAGCATACTGTATACAAATGCTAAACTTGTATTCTAAGAAATAAGTTCCAGGGGCTGGGGAGATAGCACAGGGGCACAGGTGCCTGCCTGGAAAGTGCAAGGTCCTGAGTTTGATCCCTGGTTCTGCAAAAAAAAAAAAAAAAAAAAAAAGGAAGTTTCAACAGCAAAATAAGTATTTGAGTTGGCAGTTTCAACATTTGAATCCGTGTACTATTGTTAACTTTGCTCATAGATTTGAATGTGAGTTGTTGCATCGCCAAGTTAGGGATCAACAAACTTTCTAAAGGGCTAGAGAGTAAATATTTTAGGCTTTGCAAGCCATACAGACTGTGTCACAACCATTAACTCTGCCATTTCTATGTGAAAACAGCTATTGCCTGTATGCAGAATGAACAAAAGTGCCTTTCTAATAAAAAAGCAGACTGTGGTCTTAATTTTGCCTGCTATTGGACTACTGTTCAATAATGTTTGTACTTATTTTCCAGATTGTGATATTTGTTATGGACCTGTTAAGGTGATTGTATCTTGTTCAACAAAGATTTTAGACATCCATAATAAGTATAGAATACTCAGATGTTTTTATTTGAAACCAGATCTGTCTGTGTTGCCCAGCTCTTGGGTTCAAGCTACTCTCCTGTTTAGTCTTCCAGGTAGCCAGAACTACAAGTGTGCTGTTGCACCTGCCTTATTTGGAAGTATCTTAAAAATAACAGATTTGGGGGTATTTTAGAGAAATTGCTGGAAATACCTGTTTTTTCTTCTTAAACCTAAAGATTACTATTTGACACCGATTTGGACATTTCCAGAGTCAGGGGGCTCCTGCCTCTCATGTACACTGTACTTCTGTTCCCAGCTTCATTCATCCTTTCTTTGCTTTGTGGTTTCCCCAAGACTTATCTATATTTATAGCTCTCTCTCTCTCTCTCTCTCTCTCTCTCCCCCCCCCACCCCACCCACCCCTTGTTTTCCACTCGGAGATGAGGAATTTGTGGAAATGGCCAA
>PVKN010013022.1:0-20261 GCA_004027915.1 Capromys pilorides
CTGAAATAGAGAAAGCTATATATTAATACATGAGCTAATAGCAGTGGAATATTTCTCAAGTTTTTATGGTAAGCAAAGAACAAGTCATTATAAATTTCCTTCAACAAAGGTGATTTATTATTTTATGTAACTAGAAAAGCTAGAAGTGTTATTATTCTCATTGTATAGATAGGGAAAGGAAAGTTAGAAAGTTTAAATAGCATACCTGCAGTCCCATATATTGTAAGATTTTAGCTCAGATTTCTGTCTCTTTAGCTTTTAGTGTTTTATGTGATCTCACTAGTAATCTGTTTTTCACTTTAAAAATGCATTAAATTTCTATACTATCAACAATGTGAGAAGGAAAGCTCTGACACTAATTGAAGTTTTGAAAAGGGAGATTACAATAAGATGAAATCAATACACACTACCATATTATTTAACTATAGAATTCCTCTTTGAAAGAAACTCTCTGGGCAAATAACTTAAAATGCTACTTGTAACAGGTTGGACTCTGTTTTGGAGTATAGAAACGTTCTAAATGAAGGAGCATACAAAGATATTTACTTGGAAGGGGAGAACAGAAATGAACACACATGTATATGAAAAATATATGGATATGTATGCACATATCTGTATATGTATATGAATATATATATATATATATATATATATATATATAATTTTATGTAACTGGAAAAACAGTTAAGTATATGCAGTGATTACATTCATCACAGAGAATTTGGACCTGTACATGATATAATTTGATTCTATTTTTCCTACCCTCCCTTCAACCCCAGTTCCTCTCATTATTTAGAAAAGCTTGAGTCTGACCTGCATAATGTGTTCCAGGTTGGTCTAAACTACATAGTGAGACCCTGTCTCAAAAATAAGTACATAATACATAAATTTAAATAAAACTTTAAAATACTCGTTTTTTTTAAATGGAGGAAATTTGCTTATTAAGGTATAGGATATTTTCTTTGGCAATCGTGACAAGGAGGACAGATAGATTCAGGAAAATCGGTGCCTGAGGGGAAAAATATGTTGGCATGGAAGGTAATGTGAGAAAGGCCTAGAGAGAGGGTGAGGGAGTATTGAGTCAGAGGGCAATGGCAGCTCTGGAGGATGCTTGCATTCCTGCAATGTGAGCTCTGCTTCTGCCTCTGCCTCAGGTGGAATCCATAGTCCATACCCAGAAGTGCTTTAGGGAAGTATATAAAAGGTAGAACACAGTTGGTTTCCAGCTTGGTTTAATTTTTTCCTTCTTTTCTCACCTTGCTTTCCCATTCTTTCATTTTCTGCTCCCTTTCTCCTCGTCCCCCTTTTCATTTGAACGTCTTCTTCCTATTTCACTATATACATCATACCTTGTGGTCCTCACCTACACTTTTGCCTCTCACAGCAGAAAAACAGTGTGGTGCTTGCCCATATGTGTCTGATTTATTTCACTTAAAGAATATGGACTCAAGCTTTTGTAAAGAATGAGAGGAAGTGGGGTTGAAGGAAGGGTAGGGAAGTAGGAAAAATAGGATCAGATTATATCATGTACAGGTGCAAATTCCCTATGATGAATGGGATCACTACATGTACTTAAATGTACCAATAAACTTAGCTAAGTGAAAAGTAAAATACAGAACAAGATCATTCATTTTCATTTTCCAGATGCTGTAAGGGAGAAACAAATTTTAGAACCAGATTTAGGGTTGAAATTCTGAAGAAATAAAAGTGTTTCAACCAATGTGAAGAAAAAACATTCAGGATGAATGTATGTGTACATTTAGGGTCCTTGGAATTAGAGTTTCTTGATAATTCTGTTTAGGATTTAAAGACCAGGTCAACCTGTGCTGTTGCATTAAATGAGGTGCATTTGTAAATGAAGAGCAGATGAAACCAACTCAGAGGCTTTTTAAATAAAAATAAGGATACTTCATTGCCATTAAATATTTTTTCAAGAAATGTTCATTGGTTTCCCAAATTCTGCCACACCTTGGAATATTAAACAAGAGAGTAGTTCATATATTGCTGGAGTTCAATTGCCAATAAATAATTTTAATAACTTCATTAAACCATAAATTCCGTGATTGTCATTGTTTCAGCTATAAATTTGATAAGTGACATAAAGGAAAATCTCAAAAATTAAGAAACCTTACATTTCCCACAGTGAACCTCCACTCCCTTGGGAACAAACTCTTGATGTAATGAACTTTATTTTATTCTTAACTACAGAGAGGAGAAGACATTAAATAAAATAAAGAAGATTGATAGAGATTGAGTGGCAAATGAGCAAGTGATGGGGAAGAAGAATAGAAAATTTCAATAAGTATAGAAGCTACATTGTATACACTGTGGAAAAATTTTTATCAAAAGCATTTGGTGGCTAGGGAGTTAGCTTCGCAGTCTAAACTCCTGCCTGGCAAGCTCAAGGACCCTAGTTCCATCCCTGGTACTACATGAAGCATTCGCCCCAAAACCCCAGGTGCAGCATGCTGGCCACTGAAACCCGGTGTGGTGGCCTATGCTTTCAATCCCAGCTTTGGGCAGGCTAAGACAGGAAGACCACTATGAGTTCAAGCTGTGTAGGGAGACCCTGTACCAAACAAATTTTTAAAAATTTAAAAAAAATATGTGGAACCCATTGAATAAGGTCAGTCCATCAACAGAGGGAGAAAAGAAAATCTCATGATACACATGCTGTGAACTTAGATAAATTGTCAGAACTATTCAGCTTCCTAGTCTAATCTTCAGTTGTATGGTGTTGAGCAGAAACAGCTCTTACATTGTCTCCATAGGTGACTCCAAGTAGGAACTCTTTCTTTTTCTTTTTCTTTTCTTTCTTTTTTTTTTCAGTAGGACCATTCTTAAGGGAGTCCAAGTGACACGCAGATTAATTTTTTCCCTTTGCTTCAGAGAACTCTCAGAAAGAGCCAGCCAACTTCGCTAGAGGGGAGAACATGGAGAATTTTTAGGGAGATAAGCCCAGATGGCGTGGCTTGAGATGCCACGGGCTGAGGCCCCAAGTAGTACTGATGAGAAACTGTAAGCCTATCCTCCATGGAAGCAATACCAGGACAGAGTCCCATGTGCACATGGAAATGGTCTTATACATCCTCACCGTTCACAAATCTCCACAGTTTCCACCTTAAAATTCCTCTGTGGCTGCTTTCATGCATTTGCTTTAAGGCACATTTGTTTTTTGTTTTTGTGTTTTTTTTTTTTTTTTTTTCTGGGCCCTGAAGATAGCAGTTATGAATCAACACACAGACAACTCGGAGGCTTAATGATTCAGAAAAGATGACTATGAGCTAGATTGGATCTAGAGAAAGTGTTTGCATGAATAAATGTTTCTATTTTTTCCACTGGCTCTTTTCATTGTTGTTGTTCATTTTTATCTATGTTCCCCTTCAGTGGAGGATGCATATATTTCTCAGCATTAAATATTTATAAGTGTGAGTTGAAAGGCCCGAGAGAATACCTCAGTAGGATCGCAAGACAGATTGACTTTGTTCTAAGAATCTAGGAGTCTCTATTGTTGTGTATAGATATCTTAGCACAGTAGAAGCTGAACTGTATTTGTTTTCTCTGTAAACAAATAGGATCACTACACTTCCTGGTTCAAAGACCTTTTGATATCTATGCCTATTTCTGGCAGTTAATCTAATAAACAACCTGATACTATAGATCTTTCTTTTCTTTTTTCTTTCTTTCTTTCTTTCTTTTCTTTCTTTCTTTCTTTTTTTCTTTCTTTCTTTCTTTTTTTCTTTCTTTCTTTCTCTCTCTCTCTCTCTCTCTCTCTCTCTCTCTCTCTCTCTTTCTTTCTTTCCTTCCTTTCCTCTCCAGTTACTCTCAGATATTTATTTTCTTCTAATATATAGTTTTCTGCCACAAAAGTTCTGAAGGTACATGCATCTTCCCAGAAAATGTAATATATAATAGGACAAAGGAGGATAAGAAGAATTCTGGCGCTACTTGAGAGGAAGGAAAATTCAAAATAATAGGAGAATAGGCAGGGTGGGATAAGAGGGCAGCTGTGCAAAGGATGGAGCCCACCTGAATTCATTCACCTTAATTCATTCTGCTTAGCTGGTGGTGTTTTCTTTCACTTATGTAATGGAATACAAACAACACTTCAGGAATCCTTGTAAAATTGGAGATGCAATAAATTAGAAATTTTATTGAAGAGCATATACAGAAAAATTTTATAAGCTCCCAGGTCTCGTTATGGACGTACATGTTTATTGATCGATCACCTATAGTATTTCTTCAGATAATTCAGCCACAAGAAAAATTGCTAATTTTGCTAATTTAAAAATCTGAAGGATTCTGTGGCTTAATCATTCAAATTCAGTCAGGAAGTGGGCTTGGCATATGGATACTTATTAATCATTCAGGAGCCTCAAAAAATTCTCAAAATATTTGAGGTTTATAGATTAAGATTATAGTCAAAGTTCATATAAGACTGATATAATATGAACATTATTTGGGCTGTGCTTGGGAACTTGTTTATCTAGCAGTTTTTGATTAGGATTTTATTTAAGAATTTGCTGGTAAACACTCTGGAATAAATAAACTATTGGACTGACATCAAATTGAGTGACAGATGTGAAACCTAATTGTTTGCCTTTTGGAAATTGTTGGTATTTTCAGTTTTGTCTTACATTCGGGCAGCACACTCAAAACCATCTTCTTCTGTTGCACACTCTGTGATCTTCAGAACAGCAACCTGTGTTTAACAAGGCAGTTTTGAAAGTTGAAGCTCAGAAAGACAAAATGAGTTTTCTCAAGACACCAGCTGGTAACTGTCACAATAAAGTCTTCTAATTTGGTTCTTCTGTCTTTGGGTCTCTATTAAGATTCTCAACTTTAGTAAACACAAACACAAATAAAAAGTCATGCTCCTAAGCTAGAAAATATAAAGGTTTTTAATGACTGGATGCAGAGCTTTCAAATTACATCATTAAGGCCTCGACCCCGTGTCATCCTCTGTGGAAGTGTGGTTACTTTTCATCTTTCATTCATGAATATTCATCCTCATCCACCTACCTCAGTGTTTACCACTTCCTCTTTCAATTCTCCTACTCAAACCTGTGTTACTTTACATGTTTTTGTTTCAGATACCTCTCTGAGATTTTTTAAGGTTCTTGTTGAGAATTTTTGATGTATTTGCTCCTTTATATTTCATAGTCTACTTTCCCACCAAGATCACACATTAAAGTCTTGCATTCTCCAGCACAGACTTGGTACCTAACAAAAATTCAATAAAATATTGAATGAGTAGCATGTCACTGACCTTCCCAAGGTCCCATTTACTTATACTTACAAGAGATTTTAAAGCCCTCACGTAAAGGACTGTCACAAGTGTTAAGTGAGAAAGAGCATGTAAAATGTCTAGCACATTTGTATGCCATATGGACACTCAACAGATGATAGGTTCTTGATCCTATAAATAGAAGAAACAGTTTTTAACTTCAAATTTATGCCTAAACTCGGCTCAGAGAACTTTATTTTGGATGCTTGGCAAGAGTTAGAAGCAAAGAAAGGGGTGGAGGAAGTGAATTCTGGGTAGCAGCAAGTATTAATTCAACTGGTAGCTGATGCTGGCTGTTTTGGATGGCAGTCTTCCAGCTGATGAATGGAAAATACATGATTCCTGATGTTTAAAAACACCCTGAGACTGATTAATTGTTGGTTGCTGACAGGCAGAGGAGTATGTGTGCCACTTTATACCCTGACCTTGCACTCACAACAAAATAACACACCAATTGATTTCATCTGCCTCACATTAACAGTTTTGTGCATGTTGTGATTGTATTAATGAATGCTTTTATAACACTTAAGAATTTAGAAGGCATTTGCCTATATAGTCTCACAGTTGAGGCACACAATCTTTCAAAGGTTGGAATGAGATTCATCTGAGCAAAAATGTAGTATTGTAATGATTTAAATCTCTCTCGGATAAAGGAGGATAACTACAACTTCTCTATTAATATCCCATTTTGTGTACATATGGAAACAGTTTGGGCAAACTAAGGTCAAGTATTCAAAGGCACTGCATTTCTTAAACTTAAAGACAGTTTTAAATTTAATAGAAACAGGAGGCTCGAGTCTTAATCAAACCCAGATTCCCATGAATATATCATACATGAAGGCATTAAATGAAAGACTTATTTCCCACAGCTCTGGAGGCTACAGTGACCCAGAATCAAGAGATACACTTACCAAGGTAACCAGCAAGTTCCCAATGGGTTTCTCATTTGCAAACAGCTGTCATATTCTTGTATCCATATATGGCAGAAAACAGAAAAAGAAGGAGCCAGTTGTCTTTATAGGTGTACAAATCCCATTCAAAAAGGTTTCCGCTTCATAACATAATTATCCATCACCTTTGGGACAGGGTGCATTGTCTGAATTCTGGGGAGACAGAAACATGCTGTTGAAAGCTCCAGTGATTAACAATTGTCTCAAGTGCTGCAGGATGTTGAAGTGGTCTACTTTCTGTCTCAGTTTCCACTGAGAGACTGAGTTATCTGTGGCTGCTAAAATTAAAAAAAAAAAAAAATCACAGACCAGGTAAATTTAAAAAAAAGAAGAAAAAGAAGTTCTTCATGCATCCTGGAAGTCCAAGATCAATACTCACATATTTGAATTCTTCAAAGGCCTCTCCTTTGGTTTGTGGATGGCCATCTGCCTGCTACCTCATTGCAAGGTTTTCTTTGTGTTCACCTCTAGTCCTGAACCTTTTGAATGAAACATTTCCCTTTTTATAGATAGACCAGGAAGAAGGGGCTAGGGACACTCTAATAATCATATTTATCTTTTTCATTCTATAAAGATCCTATCAGCAACTATAGTTATATTCTGAGGTCTAGAATTTCTGTACTTGAATATTGAAGGGAATCAAATTCCATCCATAATAGGTCCTGTCTTAGCTACTTTCTTGTTGTTAGAAAAAAAAATCAACACTCACAAATTAAAGGAGTGAAGTTTTATTTCACCTCAAAGTTTTCGAGGTTTTAGTCCATAGTCAGCTGGCTGTAAGGCAGAGGCTTAATAAAGGGGCATGGAAGGGCAGAAGTAGTCTGTGGCGTGGCACACAGGTAGCAGTGGCCTTCCTTCATCTTTCATTTCTTTTCCATCCAGGATGTAAGTTTGTTGAATGGAGCCACCCACAGCCAGAGTGGGGCCTCCCTCTCCATTAAGTCCGTAATACAAACCCAGAACTATGCTAAACCAATCAAGGGGAGCCATCTAGTATGTCACACACCTAACACACTATCATATCCATGATCCAGTCACTCCCCAAAGGTCTGACTATTTCTGCTTGAGGCTTTGGGGAACAACTAGATATAAGCCCTAACAGGGGACAATATGAAGACAAATATGCAAATCCTAATCATATTTATATGTAAAGTTTACAAAGTAGGAATGATAGGGAATGGATGTTATAATGCTTTTATCTATAAGTAAAAAGCAAGGAAAGACATCAGCAAAGAGAAATCTTCACAGAGTGCTTTTCTGTGCTGTGAGCCCAATTCATTCACAAACTAGTCCTGAAGGTAAACTGTGAGTGGGGAAAACTTTCCTCATCCCATGCCTATGGGGTAGGATTCTTCAGGCTCACCAAGAGGACTTGACTTGTGTTTCCTTGTTGGTAGATACTACAGTTTGCAGTAAACTCTCTACTTGGATAACTAGATAGTGAGCCTGAGATGCTCTTTGTGCTTGTCAGGAAAATAATGTTCGCTGCAGAGTGCTCACCAGTTTTGAGATGAGCAGGACAAGGCGATAGGGCTGCATTCTATGGACCCAGTGGAGGAATCCAAGGTGAATGACTCACATCCTTTTCAAGGCTATGTGAAAAGTTTCAGAGGTACCCAATATGCAGGTGCAAATGAGTGCTAAGGTGCTGAGGCAGGCATTCTAAGCAGCAGATAGAGAAAGTTTATCTTCTGGAAAATAAGAAGAGAAATTTCATATAGAAAACATAGAAGACACTGATCTTCATTCCTACTTTTCTATTTCAGGTTCACAGGACAAATCAGGAATAGCTTGGAAGAAGAAGAGATGCATCAGTAAGTCAAGTTCACTTTTTTATTTGTATGTTGGCAACAGTTATTAGTCTTTAAGGAAATGCAAATCAAAACGACAAATAGATACAACTTCATGCCCAGTAAGGTGGCTACAATTGAAGGTGGAAAATTACAAATGAGGATGAGGATATGAAGGAAATTGAACCTCATACATTGATCATGGAAATTTATTATTATTATTATTATTATTATTATTATTATTATTATTATTATCATCATCATTATGGTCAGCTCAACCTGTCCCCTGGGGGTGGGACTGGCACAGCATGTGGTGCTGGGGATCAAAACGCAGTCCCTGTGGTTGCCTAAACCTTCCTAAGCAGGCATTTTAGACCACTGAACCATCTTTCCAGCCCTGCTGATGGAAACTGAAATAACTCAGCCACTGAGAAAATGATTTAGCATTTTTGCAAGAAATTAAACTGAGAAAAATAAATTAAACATAAAATTCCAGTAGGACTTATTAACTCAAATATACAATCCAAAGTCCACAAACAAGTGTTCTAAAGATGAAAAAAGCTCAAAACAAATCAAAACAGCATCAAACATGAATATTAATATAAATGTCTCAGAATAGTACTTAAAATAGCCAGAATGTAAAAATATTCTGTTCTATCCATAAAATGTGGTGCAGTGTGTTCATACAACAACCTTTTTGTGCTACTCAGTATCTTGCACTAATTAACTATGTGAGCTTCAATAAGTTCTTAAAACTCATAGGTCTGCCTCCTTCTCTTTAAGTTAAAGTACAGCTAATACCAATGTTATAAGGTGGTCTGAGAACCTTGTCTGTGATGCTACATGTACAGTGCGTGGTCTGAAGACATTCTGTCGCCTGGAAGATGCTGAGAAAGAGAAAATCTCCAGTCCTACTGCCAGTCTGCTCCATAGACTCACATTTTAGTGAGATTTCAGTAGATGCATATGCACAGTCAAATCTGAGACATACTTGACCAAATGTCGTAATATATATTAAATGTCTTACAGCTGTGAGTAGTATATTTCAGAGGCTCAGTGACAGGTTGTTCATTCTTCCTGGAAATATAAGTTCATCACCAACTAGAGATGAAAATCCATGGAAGCACTGGTGGCAAATAAAATGATCAAGAACCCACAAATGAAGTATATGTGAATATTCATTCTTATGTGTGAGACAATAAACAGATACATAAGTATATATTTTAATAGCAGATATTAATGGTCATTTTCAACTCAATTCAATACATAGGTTGTAATTTTTTTTTACATATTTAGAAGAGGATCTCCAGGGTCTCACTACACAGAGCAGACTTCTAGTGATCCTTCTGTTATCAGCCCCTGAAGCACTGGGATCACAGGCACATGCCACCAAGCCCAGTCTCATATGTTACATTTTTTTTCTTTTTGTACGCAACACATCACAGGTATCTGTTGGCAGCGTAAAGCACCCAGTTCTCATCTCTCTTAGAACAGATTTATTTTCAAATATCATGCTAATATCTTACTTTCATGCTAATGATAAATAGTTCATCTAGGCTAGAGACAGGGAATTCTCCAAGCCGCTTCATAAGCAATGATACATTCCTGAAACCGGAGGAGAATTTAGTATAATCTAGGTTCATCTGTTGAGACTTAATGATTATTGAGAATTCACATCTCAAAGGCTCTTGCTCATGTCACTAGCCACAGCTGACCATTAGTGTAGTGTCATTTAGAGTGTGAATTTCACTGGTGTGTCCTGTGTATCCATCCTCACACACACACACACACACACACACACACATAGTAACACATGTACACACTGTTAGGTGACAAAAGCAAAAACATGGTAATGCATAGACAGAAAATTTTTTTGAAGAACACAGCCTTATGGTGTATCATCTGGGGATGTGTCAGGTTGGGAGATGGAAATTTGTCTATGTTTTAATCTGTTCTCTGAATTCACGTCATTAAACTTTTGATCTCCCCTCTTCCTCTCTGGCTTGTAGCATGAGGCTTTCTGTCTTCTTTACCTATTGGGGAATAAACATCACTGGCTCCTTAAATCTCTTTTTGATCTACTATCATGGGAAATATTTTCCCCTCTATCTGTCATCAACCAGAGCTGCAGAATAAACTTCTAATGCCCCTCCCCAAAAAACTGTTATGCAACACATTTAATTTTTTCTCATATGAATCATAGATTTGGCTTATCAGGCTTGGAAACATTTAGACATCTATTATTCAAATCACCTTGGGTCCTGTGGTTTAGCAGGGGAACATGTAGGATACTAGATGGGCTGGAAAACATTACTGGGCCTGCTCAGTTCTCCCTCTGCCTGCGGTCCTTGTTAGTCATTTCTGTCCTTGTGTAAGATATCACTGCATGACAGATTTCAACTGAAGGAGACTCTTATCCACATGTCCACCATAGGGCTGGGGAGATAGCTTTGTGTTGCAAGCACCTGCCTGGCAAGCACAATGCCTCGAGTTCGACTTGTGGTACTACACACACAAAGAAAAGTAGGATACATTTAAAAACGTTTCTACCTCCTGGGACCCTGATCTGGCAGAGTATCTCTGGCAGGTGGTCGCGCCTGTGCGGCGCCTGAAGC
The DNA here is from genome assembly GCA_004027915.1 of Capromys pilorides. NCBI lineage: Eukaryota > Metazoa > Chordata > Mammalia > Rodentia > Capromyidae > Capromys > Capromys pilorides. Next base: position 10,643 of record PVKN010013022.1, read on the forward strand.
CAGGAGGAACGCTCCAAGGAAGGGACCGGTGGCCTATGAGGGTACTGTGTCGGAAGGAGGTATGTCTCCTCACCTTTCTGCTGCATATTCCCTTACAGTACTTAGTCTGTGTCCACCCTTGGCTGTGTATGAAACAACACCGCTGCTGCCACACCCCAACATCTCACCGCCAAAAAAATAAATAAATAAATAAAAGAAAAGAAAAAAGAAACTGCCTCTATAATTTTCCCACCTAGAAATTATCTACAATCTTCTACTACATTGGTAGTACTGCCGTATGAAGTTGAATATGGCAGAGGAAGAACACTATATGTCAGATTCCTTCCTTAATGTGCAAGAAGATATCAGACCAAGATTACCAATGCTCAGGCAAATCCAAGAAGCCTGTCCAAAAGAAGAAAGCAGAGGTTCAATCCCGGACCTGTAGTTCCCCCCACCTGGTGCACTGAGGCTGTGATTAACACAGGGTATGGTGGTGTGTGCCTACAATTCCAGTTCTTGGGAGGCTTGGGAGACTGTCAGATTGCTACAAGTCTGATTCAGTAGTGAGACCCTGAACAGCCTGTAGATCCCCCCTCCCCAAAGAAAAGAAAAAAAGAAAAAAGAAAACCAGCATTCTGAAGCTAATTTGAAAAATAGAAGTGTTTAAAAGAAGAGGAACAAGAAAGACATGACACTGGGTTGAAAAATGTTATGGGTTGTGAAAGCAAAGGGTTTCTTTGCTTCAAAAGATGGGCTATAAAAATGCTCAAGCGCTAGGCAAGACTGGAGATGGTATCATTGAATCAATTCCTCTTAATATCAAAGCAGGGAAAAGTGGCTTTGGTCATGAGGCATGATTAAAACGGAAAGTAGAAGAAAAATTAGAAAGTTACAGAAGAAAGATTCATATGAAAACCCAAACTGAAGAAAAAGAGGCAGTACAGCTTCTGATGCTACTAAAAAAATAAGCAAGATGAAATGAAATTTGGAGGAGATCTTAAAAGAAGCCAGGGAGCCCATCAACAATTGGATACCCAGAAGTATGTTCAAGTTCCCAGAGAGGTATGGTTCTGGTTGAAGCCTAAAGAAACTGAAGAAGAGAAAGAAGAAAAAGAGGATGAAGATAAGTATAAAAGTAGAGATTTAAGTGTACTGGAAAAACTACATATTTTGACTAGTTACCTAAGGAAAGAACATCTGTATTATTTTTGGTGTGGAACAGCCTATGAAGATAAAGAAGATGTATCTTCAAATTGTCCAGACCAACTTCTGCAGATCCTGACTAAGATTATTTGTAATAAAGTGAGAATTGTTTATTCTAGTAAAGAAAGAGGACTTTCATACAATGCTTTATATTTTTTTTGTACTTTACAAGTATTTTTACTTTAGAATATAGTTGTTCGCTGATCTAAAAAATAACACATTTCTGCCTTTGAACACATGTATGAAGATTTGGAAAAATGTAGTTTATGACTGTATTGTGATGCTTGTGGAGTTCAGGACCCCAGCAGGTAGCAACACTCTTATTCCTTGCTTAGCTTAGGAACAAATTGAAAAAGAAAACACAGGAAGAGAACAGCCTTATTGGTGATGAAGCAGAAATAGAGGAAAAGGTTGGCTTTTTCTCTACTCAGACTCCCTAACATTCTCCCTCCTGAGAGAACACAAGAGGCCTCTGCCTTGTAGGGGCAAAGCCCGCCATATATTTCAAGCCCATTTATCCCATAAGTGTAGGGAACCAGCCAGGGGTTGGGCCACATATGCTTGATTTTTTTGTCACCCGTCCTCACCTCCCCCACATCTGCTTGATTCTCCATCCCAGTATCACCTATCAAATAAGACAACTTCTCTTGCAGGTGTGGTGCTGCATGCCTGTAATCCCATCACTCTGAAAGCCAAAGCAGAGAGATTTCAAATATATGCAAGCAGATATCCATAGCTGACCTACATTTGTATAGGTTAAGATAATCAGTACTGCCAGGGATGTGGCTCAGGGTCACAGCCCCTACCTGGTAAGCATGAGGTTGTAATTTCAACTCCAAGTACCAAAAAGTAACAATAATCAACACTGTTAGTGATATTAACCTATGACCTGGTATAATCTGACTCACTTGTTCTCAAGTTTAACTTGAAGGGCTTTAGAAAAATAGTAGTACAAGGTCCTGCCCTGAGAAATTCTGAGATAATTGGTCACTGTGTTTGGGACACCAGAATTCTTGATTCTGAGACTCAGGAAAACTGTAGACCCATTAATCACTAATTGGGCTAAATTCCAGGCCTCAGTTCATCTTGCAAAATCTTCATTGCTTTTATGAATAGGAATTCTATATTTAAATATATGTTTGAATGCCTCATTTTTTTCCTGCCTTTAATAAATGTGAAACAGGGTGTGAAGACACACAGCTGTAAGCCCAGCACTTGGGAAGCTGAGGTGGTGCGTTTGAGGCCATCCCGGGCTGCATAGTGAGATCCTATCTCAAAACAAACAAAAAGAATAATAAATAAATAAATAAATAAATAAATAAATAAATAAATAAATAAGAAACTTTGCCTCTGTTGAAAAATAAATGAATAAATAAGAAATTAAAAAAAATCCACCATATAATTAAATAAGAAAATCAACTTGCCTAATGCCACAGTAGGTAGGCTCTTCATGGTTAAGCTACTTCTAAAATTCCCCAGTCAACTGCTAGACTTCCAATTTGCCCTTGTGTCGCTACACTGAAAGAAAACAAACTAGTCCTCTGAATGATTGTGACGTGTCATGTAACCTGATTAATGAAATATTAGGGGCTATAATTACTATATTTTTATTAAATAAGAATACCGACTAAAAGGCAGTGGTACTTAGAGAAGAGATCATTTTGTATGTGTAGAAGGTGTAAGGAAGATTTTCAGAATGTGTAAGACTCATGATGAGTTTTGTGGTATAAAGAAAAGTAGCTCTGTGTAAGTGATTGCCGCCTTCCAGGTATTCAACAGGCTGATTTATCATTTGCTAGCTTTCTTTATCATATTTTGCACAAGAAACTGAGGCTTAGAAAGTTCTTGCGATTTGCTTAGAGGTTTTGTATATTGTGTGGCTAGGCCAGTCCAAAGTGATTTTTAAACTATTTTTCTGGGGCATCTCCGGTGTCCAAGAGGAACAAAGAAGCCCAGGAATGAAAAAGCCAAGAGTGTGACCCTACCTTGTCTTTGAAAATAGTAGATCCGTTTTGTTCTGTGGCTTTGGTTTTAGTGGCAGACAAATTTTCACAGATGAATGACTTTTGAGATTTGAAAAATTGTGAAAATCCTTGAACTGTATTATCCTGTTTAGACACAGCCAGACAGAAAAATAATAATCTCAAATAGCTCTCCTTCTCTTTACAAACAATGGGATTAGTAATCAACAGATTCATCTCTTTTCCTGATGCTATTACTATTTGCTGTGGGTAATGAGTTTTGTGTGTGTCCTGCCCTTTCTTGACAGAACCTGAGTTATTCTAAAAGGAAGCTATTCAAGCCTCTGTGCCCCTGGCGCATACCAGGGGTGGGTGCCCCTTATCCTGTGCACCTCTTGACACGCTCTCGCCCACCCCACCCACCGTGACTCTACAGAAGCCGAAGTGGGTCCTGCCCAACAACTGGGCCCGGCATTTTCCTATCAGACAAAGGCAGCTGGCAGGAGGAAGACGTTTCTCCCTAACCAAACTGCCTTCCTCAGCACTCAACAGTAATGGGCACCCTCTCCCATACTTGGGTAGCACTTTCATGAGAATGTTTAGGCCATTACACCAGGCTGCCACCAGAGAATCTGAATGGGAGCTCATTAGTTTTGTGAGTCCCCATATGTCCAAAGAGAGTTTAGGCGTAATCCCAACAATTTCCCTTTGTTTATTCTTTGTATTGCACTCTTTTTGGCAGAGGTTGATTACACTGGAATCATTAACTCTCCCAGAACTGGAAATACCCCTGTGGGGAATCATCCCAGGCTGAACTACGGGGAGGAGGGGCATCATAGTGCTCCTCTGTCTCCAGTGACTCTGCTTCTAATTAATGGGAATTGCAATGCTGTTTTTAGACATTCTTCCTCCTTTACTCCACATCAGCTCCAGAAGGAAAATGGGCTACTTTCTGCCCTGTTCAAGGAAGATTAATTTCCTATTCTTACTCTCCACCTTTCTACTAAGTTAAGGCGCGGTCCATGCTCTGTGGGTTACCAGGAGGAAGCCTAACGGCATATCATTGGTGCTCAGAGACCTATATCCTAAAGTGAGTGTCGCAGACACAACCTCAGAAGTGGTGTCTCTCTAACCTGCTTTCTTGCCTCTCACCACTTCACTTCCTCTAAGGAAAGTTGCAGAAATTAGAATTACTTTTCTCCAGGGTAAGTAATGAAAACTAGAACCCCTTTTTGCCAAACCCAGCAAAAAAGGCCTAAAATTGAAACTGACTTTCTTGCAAATTTCTATGTAATAAAATGGCCTGTAAGAATTTCTCAGACCTTGGTTTGGCCAGATAGCTCAGCGGATTAAAGTGTCTGCTTAGGCAAATGCAAGCCCCACCACCCCTGGGGGGACATGCTGAGACAATAATTGAGATTGGGCCTGGTTGCATGGGCCTATAATCCCAGTGCTGGAAAAAAGAGAATCACTACGAGTCTGATCTACTTCCTGAGATTCTGTAGACCCTGTACTAAATAATAATAATTTTAAAAAGTTGTAACTGAGGAGCTAAGACTTCAACCACACAGGCAGTGTTGGGTTGCCCCACTTATTCTGCTATTATTACTCCATACTGTTTTCCTCTAGTCATGTTCTGAAAAAGCTCTCCTTTTCCATTCAACCGCAAAATAGTCCATTGTGATTTTTCAAGGTTCTATAATCTCATAAAATTATTATCAATATTTTTTCTGTCATTCATCTAAGCACCAAAGATATATTTTTTTTACTTGGTCTTCCATTTTATTTAACAAGGGTTGAGTGTTTAAATTATAATTGAAATCCCCTACTTTAAGAGCTATGGCAAGTGCCTGGCATATTATAATTTGTGCTTAATAAATGGATATCTCCCTTTTCTTCCTTCTGGAGCTTCAGATACCATTATATCATTTGAATTGAATTATTACTATAAAACACTGCAGATATCCAAATGGTAGTAGAACTCATCAAAGGGTTGTATTGGTCAGAGTAGAAGATCTAGGTGTTACTGAAATAAGTTTAAGACAAGATACTTGGGCTCTGGCTGGGATATCTGTCACTGGCCATCTCTTTGCAGTGCGATAAGATATGGTCCTGAAACAGTGAGTACAGCTGTATTTTAATCCTCAAAGGCCTTATATTTAGCAGGTGTAATGTGTGCAGTTCAGAAATACTTGCTGTGTTGTGTGTGTGTTTGGGTGCCTACAGAGTCCTAACTGATTAAATATTAGGAGCAACAGAAAACTTTCCCAGGGAAAATGAATCTAGGCTAACTATGTGAATGATAACAGCTAGGCAGACAGCCTACATAGGGTGGTGACTGCTAAGAGCTCAAGTGGAAAAAAAGAAAACAAGTAGCTAGCGTTTTTGAGCATTTTTTCCATACTAAAAGTAGATGTTATTTTCTGCAAAATGAAGTCTGGAACGTAGATTTAAAATATCCCAAAGCAAAGAAAACAATAAGCCCTCGCAAAGCGCAGATATTCTGTAACTCCCACTGTTACTTTGTTACGATAATAGCTCATAAACTGGTTCTTGGATGATACATATTTTTATTACAGCTGATATTCGAATGTAAGGATTTATTCTAGCTAGCTGTTGCTGCATAGTAAACTACTACTCTAAATATTGTAGTGTAATAAAGCAAGCATTGCATAATGGCCCTGGATTGAGTAATTCAAGTATACTCATGCAAAGAAATTAGGTGGATTCTGGGCTAAAATGCAGTAATATTATGGAGGCATGTAATCGTATTTGAATTTCATTCTTAGCTCCAAGGTACATCTTCTATAAATCTCTCCTGTATGAGGAAATTAACAGCTATTTCATGGGAATTTTAATGTTCAAACAAACAATGGTTTTGTGTTGGAAATCCTGAAACACAGTGTATCATACCACTTTACAATAACCCAAAAGCTGCTAACATTTATTATGATGATTTTTAAAATCACTCTGACAAAAGTAAGATTAGCAGGCCGTTGCCCTGCAAAACTAGGCTATATCATCTGATAATCCTGGAGTATCTGAAGTTAGGATCACAAGACTTTTTATGTTGTGTTTTGAAAGCCTGTGACCTGTGCAAGGAATTGTCCAAGACTTTTCTCATTTGTAAGAGAGATTAAGAGGTCGGAGTTTTTTGTTTTGTTTTGTTTTATTTTTAATCTTGAGTTATTCAAAGCACAGTAAGACAAAGTGCTCTAAAAGTAATCAAACAAAGAACATGTGATATGTGAAATATTATGCCATGATTTGGGGAAGCATATATTATCTATAACAACATCTCTCATAGAAACTTTATTTTTTAAATAAAAGCACATGCGGGCAGTCATAGCTACCATGTCCAGGATATTTACAGAAATTCAGGATTTATCCACCTTATTAGCTAAGATATCCTTGAAAGAAAAATATGCATGTTAGCAATCATTGCACTTTAAGTGCTTAATGCAGTAGCTTGCACATGATAGGTGGTTTATTGCCATTTATTTCATAAAAATCTTCAGTTAAACTCTATCAAATCACTGGCATATAATGACATCTGTTAAAGAGTCAATGTGTTCTTTAGGAATTTTTTTAAATGATGATGAAAGAGAATGTACTTTCACTCTCCCAAATAATTGTGAACAAGGGCATTCAAATATTATGCTATTAGGTTGGGCAACGAAACATATTCATGAGCCAAAGACTTTTCCAGTACTCTTCTCATTACAGGTCAAAATATTTTTTTCCTATACTGGTGACAGGGAATAAAGTAGCAAGCCCCAGTCTTGTAGAATAAAGTAATATAATTTCCATCTAAACAGTTGATACTTCTGTTGTTCTGTGCTCTTGCTGCCTTTGGGAAGGTTAATTATATAATTAAGAACACTGAGCCTGTTTCTGGAAACCTTGTCTTCAATGACTCATTATTTGACCTTGAGTCCTGGTTTTCCTTTGGACATCAGCTTCCTTATACTCAACATAACTTATAACTAAAAGACACAGAAATCTCTGTCCAAAAAGAAAACATAAGAACACTGCCAAAATTAGACACACTAATTCTGCTCCCTGTGCCCCACTATTCTCCTTCCTTGATCAGAAGTGAATTCTGTCTGCAAGATAAATTTAACTCTCTCAGACAATTAGGATATATATATATATATATATAATATCCTGCATATTCGATGTTTAGCAGCTGGGAGAATTTGGCACCAGTGCCATTTTTTTATTTGCTAATATCATTTGGCTTTCTCCTCAAATGAAATTTAAAATGAAACAGTTTGGCAACCCACATTAGCACCATCTAGCAATTCCCCCATGTTGGTTCTACTGCAGTTTGATAATTTACAGATTCATTGGACTGAAAGGGACTTGGCGAGCTTATTAAATTCGATGGCTTCATAACCTGGCTGTGCATCAACATTTAATGGGGACCTTTACAAAATACAGATTCCTGGGCACAAAGCCCCGCTGATTTGTAGGTTACTCTCTGCACGAGTAGGACCTACAAAATTTAATCTTCACAAAACTGCCTAAATGGTTCTGGTAATCAGAAAGGATTGGAAATCATTGCTTTAATTTCATCTCCTCTTCAGTTGAAATGCCAAGAGCTTTTTTTGTTTGGATGTCTATTCATTCATTCATTCACTCATTCATTCATCTTAGTAAAGAATATCCTGCTAGCAAACACTTTGGTACCCTGCTGCTATCTCTCTACACTCTCTTGGATGAGTGGGCAGGGCGTGCTATGATCGATTTTAGAGGCAGGAGTCTTTAGAACCACTGAGCCTCTAGGAACTCACCATCAGCAACCTTTCCTCTTCAGTAAACCGATACAAAGAGGTCATTCTCCCGACCCTCTCACCCCATTTGATCTACTAGAAATGTGCTGATTGTCATCAGACTTTGGCAAATCCCTGAAGCAAGAATTTTATCAAACTTTGTTGATATCCATGTCTCTTAAAACTATCACTCTTTTTCATCTTAAATATTATGAGCTCAAGGCAAAGATACAAGGTCACCAAATCTTCCTGTTCAGAACTCATTGTGTGTTTCTCATGTAATGAAGAACAGTGAGATTTCTTTCCAGGTGCTTGTGCCCCTGCACAATCATGTTCCACTTGGATATTTTGACCACACTGCACAACGTTACCTAATTTCTGGTTTCAAAACTTTGTTCTGATTTAATATGAGATTTTCTGTCTCTAGGCATTGACTTTCTGTCTGTAGTTCTGGCTTTAGTATTTTTCTAAGATATTTAAAGTCAGTCCTCAGTTTCACCTCTTCGTCGCTGCTCTTCTCATGCCCTACACTCCAGCACACATTAGTTTATCACTCAGTGAATTTCCATTGAAGCTGTAATTTAAGTCCCATTTACTAATGTATCTACTATCTCTGCTGCTCCAGACTACTCATTAAAATATGATTCCTGACGGTAAAGATTTTTGAATCTTGCAACTATTGTAGAATCTCAACACAAATCAGGTGAACACTATTTGTTGGAAGAGTAACTCAGTATTTTAGGTTTCTCAGAAATTCAGGCTCTGCTTAAATGTAAAGTAGATTCTTGTCCAATTTGCATCTTAAGAAAGGATGGATAGAAGGAGAAAGGGCAGCGCATTAAGGAAGTAGAGTCCAAGAGAAGAAAGCAATGCGTGAGGAAGAGGAGAAAGGGAAATAGAATAAAAGTAAACCATGCATCAGAACCTAATGACCTCAATTCATGTAAACACTGCAAACCATAATATGGGATATGAATAATAATATCAACAAGAATGGAAAAGGGATAGAGGAGTCAGAGGGGGAGAAAGAGAGGAGGAAGGGAAAAAAGATCTATAAAAAAGAAACAAGCTGATGTATACCCATGTAACTGCTCCCCAAGATCACTGTTCACTATGAACTTAAAACATATGGAAATAAAATAAAAATAAATAAATAAAATAAGAAGTGCTACTGGGTGTGTTACATCTGGGTGACTTATGCATTATTCACAAGGACTTATAAAATTCTATAATCATCTTACCAACTAAGCTGAGTCTTTCTTCCTGCAATGTAATGATATTATATGTATGTATATATATATATATATATATATATATATATATATATATATATATATATATCTCCTCAGAAAAGAAACCCAATGTCAAATTTAGAATGTGTATTTGTACACAGCTAACATGCATTGCTATTAGCTACCAAGCTGAGCAACATTTAGAAAGTTTTTAACCTTTTCATATTGAGGTTTATATGATTCTAAACATGAAGAATGACATTATGGAAAAAAACATCAATGTGGAGAACTGGGGCTTGGGTAATTATTTCATTCTCTTCTATGGTCTCGGAAATGTCATGTCACATATCTGAGCCTAGATTTTCTCAATAAAGTAGAGATGAAACCTAACCCATGGAGTTATTGTGACATTCAAATGCCCAAATAAAATACTGCATGTAGATATATTTCACGGATACTAAAACTA
>PVKN010013023.1:0-20249 GCA_004027915.1 Capromys pilorides
GGGGTGGGGTGGGGTGGGAAGGGAAGGAATGGAATGGAATAGAATAGAATAGAATAGAATAGAATAGAATAGAATAGAATAGAATAGGGGTAACTGTGCACTCGGCACACCACCAGATACCTAATAGGCACCTCAGACTCAGGTTGTTCAAATGTGAGTACCCCATTTTACCCTCAACCCAACTCATGCACAGCCTTCCCCTGTCAGGTGGTGGCAACTCTATCCTTCTTATTGTTCAGGAATAAAACAAAGATGCCATCTTTGATGCCTCTTTTTCTCCCACACACAGTGTACTAATGGTTCCCAAATCACCATATCTATTATTTGAATTATCAAAATAACTTCACTGTCCCGCCTGACAGAGGGCCTGCCCTGGTTTGCCTTTACTTCCTGTTGGGATATTTCTCATAAAAGACTCAGAGTGGTCTTTGTAAAACATAAATAAGATCACATGCCTCCTCTGCTCAAAATTGTTAGGGCTCCTGACTGACGATGGATGCCAGTTCTTCACAGCAGCCTATAGAGCCCTACATGGCCTTCACTCCTCTGTGATCTCACAGCTCTCCCATTCCCTCAGGGTTTCAGTGACTTGCATAGATTCACTCAACTAGGAAGGAAAAGAACTAGCACTAGAACTCAGGTCTGATTGGGCTTACAGACTTTCAATCTTTCTACAACATAACTTTTCAGCAATCTCATGCTTTGCATGTCCTATGGTTTCCTCATCTGTAATATAAAGATATTTTATCTCACTTGGGGGATATCAAGGTGGGGTAGGGCTGCATACTTTCTGAACACAGTGCTTTAGACTGCTCTGCTACCCTGACACACTATACTTTCTAAGATTATGGTCCACCTCCAATCTTTGATGACTCTGAATGGAATTTAGGCTCATCATTTCCACACCTCTAGTCCTTGGCACTTAGTAAACATGGATGGATGGATAGAAGAATGGGTGGGTAAGTGGATGAAAGTGTAGATAATGAATAGTTGAGTAAATGGGTAGATCATGATGAATGGATGGATGGATGGATGGATGATTGAAAGAAGGAATAAACTGACAGAATGAATTAATTTTTAAATAAGGAAAATTCAGAAACTGGGGTAGAGGGAAAATATTGCTGAGGGCACTGTTAGTGGTAGAAGACAGATAAAACTAAGGACAGGAGAGCCTCAGTTACCTAGGTCATAGTGGGAGGCCCAACCGTGAGGCAGCAGTCCATAACAGAGGACAGGCCGTACACTTGATACTAGAGGACTTGAGTCTAGACCTCTCCATTGGAGCTTATGACCTGTGAGACACTAAGCTCCTGTTTTCTCAGGGAAGGGAGGAGGCTGAAAACAATACAGTCCTCCTCTCTTGAGACCATTATGAGGCCTGAATGAGATATTGGGTTCATGTAAGAATTAAAATGTCTGGCACAGAGTAGGTATGCAGAAATGGTACTGCCATCATGATTACAAAAGGCCTACACCAGACAGAAGGGCCTCAGCCATGCCTGGCATCTCAGAGTGACTCCTCGCCTTGGTGCTGTCTGCGGAGCTTTGATGAGAGGAGACAGAGGTCCAGGCCAAATCCTCTGTCTATATCTGCCGATCTCCTGGCCATGGGTTGAGTGGTCCAGCTGGCCAGTGCCTGACAGAGAGTGCAGGTCAGGCTGGTTGGGCCTCTGTGCAGGGCAGGCCTGCTGTGTCCCTCCCTGACAGATTCAGAGGGCCCTTCTCAGGGGATCAGCCACCTGCCCTGCCCCACCCAGTTTAGGGGGAGAACTTGGCCTCAAACTCCAGAGCCCCAACTTCTCAGGAAACTCTCAGACATGAAGAACTTTCCATCCACATCACAGGAATTTTGTGCAAAGAGCAGGGGGAAAAGAACTAAAAACCTTCATCCTTTGGCCTCTGGGAGAATATTTCTTTTATGTGAAACTGGCAGAGAGGAAAATTCAAGATTCCTTCTCCTTTGCCTAATTGATATCAACATGAAATATTCTGGTGTTGTTTTAATAAGACTTTGGTTTTCCAGCAAGAGTAGGGGAAAAAAAAAGAAAAAGAAAAAAGATCTTCTCCTGGACCAGAATATTTTTAGCAAAAATATTTTGCTAGCATCCTCCCTGCCCCCTCCCTTCCTTGTTCCTTGCCCCAGCTTCAAAGGCACAGCAGCACTGTTCTGGGGTGCTGAGCGGCGGCCCATACTCAACAGCCCCCTCCGCCCCTTGCATGGCAGGCAGGCCAGCCAGGGAGTGCCAAGCCAGGAAGATATTTTTTCCAGAAGCGGCATCTGGCTCCTTGGCAGCCACACAAGCAGTTGTGCTGGCAGCCGGGGCTGGCCGGGGTCTGCCGTGTGTTTAGGCTGCTGCCTTCTCTGACTCTCACCCACAGACACGATGTTCTCTCTGCTAGGCTGGCCGTCCTGCCCTCCCCTCACGAGGGATTTGCCCCTTGCCTCCTCTTGGAGTTTGACTCGGAGGCCCACCTTGGCTCTGCCCCTGGCCGACTTGACTGAGGCAGGTGGTTTACCCTCTCTGAGACCTCAGTCTCCCTAGTGGGAAACAGGCGTCATTGTTATCCACTTAAACTGATCTGTCTGTTTGATATGACCCCCGTCTGACCCTCCAGTAAGCGCCTCACACTCTGCCCACCGCACACGACAGCCTCTGAGAGCAGAGCTTCCTGTGCCCTCTCAGTCCTCCGAGAGCTGTAACCCCAGGGTTCTTTGCATTTTCTGTAGGTGTCTCTTTGCCCAACTTTTGAGCAACTGACTCCTTGTCCTTCTTCAGCCCACCACCGAAGGCCACGCCTCCTTCAAGAGGCTCCCTGACTCCCCCCCGTCTCAAGCAGCTCCCTCTGACCCGTGCCACAGCTTCTGCACAGCACCTATAATAAAGTGCCCCATATACCCAGGATTCTGCACCCCTCCACTGTCCCCAGATTAGGAGCTCCATGAGAGCTGAGACTTCACCTGTCTTGTCCATCATCAATTGTAAGCCCCCTGCGGAGGACTTTCCAGATGATTCAATGATGAAGGGAGAGGCTCCTGTGCCTGTTGCATCTCAATTTCCCTTTCACCAGCCCTGGGCAGTCTGGATGCACTCAGCACACACCCAGAGAAAAGAAGGCAGGGGACAGAGGTCCAGCATGTCCCTCTAGCACACCACCCCTAGACTGCTTCTGTGTATTCCTTCCATGTTCAACCCAAGCCTGCAAGGTAGGAATTATTACCGCTGATTTATAAATGAGGGATGCCGAGACAATGTGGAATTGTCACATGGTAGGAATGTGGCCACCATTTCCTTGCTTCTTCTATTCCCACGACAGGCCCTGCCCCTATGCCATGCTCTGGGGGCTGAGGCATGATGCCATGATCAACCATACCAATGCTCATTCCTGTGGGCAGGCTGGGCCTTCTCCATCCATCTTCTCATGCAACTCAAAACAGCCCTGCAAACACTGATCATTAAAGCTCCTCATAGAGCTGAGAAAACTGAGGCTCACAAAGACAGAGTGGCTTCCTGGGCACACCAAAAACAGGGGAGTTCCTCAGGTGGTAATGGATTGACAGTCTGTTTTCTTTTGCCGTAACTGAAAACCACAGAATGAATGATTCTTAAAGGATAGAGGTTTATAAAACATAGGGTATTTGGTTGCGTTCTGGAGGCTGGGTCATCCAAAAGCACGGCACTAGGATCTGCTCAGACTAGCAACTTTTTACTCCACTACAACATGGCCACGGGCATGAGGCATGACGCAGCAGCTAGAGCAAGCATGCCAGAGAAAACTTGCTTGATAAAAAAGCCACTCACTCAATAACCTGTTAATCCATTAATCTGTGAATGGATTAATCACTTCGCTAGTGTCCCACCTCCAAATACCATTAACATATGGGTCTGGGGTTTAAGTTTCCAACACATGAAATTTGAGGGACTCATTTAAACCATTCTAACATCTGTGCCTAGCATTCTAGCCCACTATTAATCACACAGCTAGACTGTCTGTGTTCAACAATTAGTCAGAAGATGAATGGGTAGATAAAAGGATGAATGGATGGATGGATCCATAACTAAAATATAAATCTGCTCTCCCTGTATAGCAAGGATGAAGGGCCCAATCTTCCTCATCCCCCTACCCCAGGCCTGAATTCTGTCCTTCCCCAGCAGCCAGCTTCATGGTATGCAGCCTTCCCCAGAAACGGGCTTAATAGTGGAACCATGACAACCAGCCCACGCAGGTCTCAGCCTCCCCATCCCAACCACTCCATAGAGGAACAAGGAGATCAGAATTGACAGCAATTGCTAATTAAATCTACTTCTCCAGCCATCTTCTCTGTAGCCACCCAGAGACATTAGGATGAAGATGTTGGAGAGCATCCCTGATCCCACAGAGAAATGTAGACATAGGAAGAAGGCGCTTGTCACAGTCACTGTGCTTTGGGCTCTGGAGTTGACCTTGTGCTAGGCAAGAAGGGTTTCCTACTCTGTGTTGTACCCAAGCAAATTGGGCCCCACGGGTACCCAGGATCCCTGGCCTTGAGTGAAGCATTGCAGTTCACTCTCCGCAGAGGGTGGCCCAACAGCCCTCGTGCCCTTGCAGTGCAAGTCAATCAGCCCCTGACACTCTGTCTTTGCAGGCAGCCCCAATAAGCTCACTAGATGCAATTAAGCACATTTGTAAGGGTTTTCTAGGCCAGAGAACAGCGTGAAACATTCCTTGGGTCGAGTAGAGGTCCCCTTAAGTGCCCATCTCGTCCTTTTGGCATGCACAGCATCCCTGCCTAGGCTGAGGCCTATCTCACAGCCGCATGCACCTGTGGGCACCCCCACAATACCATAGCACATGGCAAGGTCTTTGCAAGTGCTCTATGTCCCTTCTGCCCAGAAGGCCCTTCTCTGCTTTATCTCTTGTAGAATTCTCGCTCCTTCTCCACAGCCCACCTCTGAGCCTTTCTTCCTCCCTGGAGTTTCCCATTTCTATCCCAGTGTTCGATGCCATGGTGACCTCAGTACTGTGCCATCTCCCACAATGGTTCATAAGCCCAGTGCTGCAGAAACCTTACCAAATCGTCTTGACATCTTCCCTCTCTCTGTTCTATCCCAGGATCCAGTACATTTACATTGGTAAGCAGGTTCAGGTTCCTGACATCCTACTTCTCAGAAGGCTTTATCTCTACTGAATGCAAGGAATCAGTCTTTTTTTTTTTTTTTTTTCCTGGTATCGGGGATAAGGCTTCTTTCCTTTTCTTTTTTCTTTGTATTTTAGGGAAGGGTCTGCACTAGATTGGACTTGCAGTGATCCGCCTGTTTATAGCCTCCCAAGAGCTGGGATTACAGCTGCGCACTTGAGATGAGCTTTCTCAGGGGTGCAGAAGGAGTTTATACTGATAATATTTTGTTTCTCTCAGATTTCTGAAACCTCCCTGTCCTGCATTTAGATGTATCTGTAGCATCCAGCATCAGCTGGCCACAGGCCTCAGCCTTACAGAAAGTGGCTGTCAGCTCTGTGGCCTCCAAACCTTCCACAGGTGTAGTCTGCCAACCCTAGGGCAACACAGAGGCAGGTCAAGGGTTAGAGCTAAAGAGCCCTGGGTGGGGAATCCGGCTCTGCCTCCTCCCACCAGAGTACAAGGTGAGCAAGTTGCTGGATGGCAGATGCATAACGTTGGAGTAGGTTTGGACCTGAAAGTGTGGGGGACACAGAGGAGAGCAGGGCAGGACTGTGGCCCCAGGAAAGTTTGTCTTGTCTTGGTCTTCTACCTCTTCCAACCCCCAGGGCTCAAATCCTGCCCATCTGTCCATGTTGACAAGCTCTGCCTACAGTCACCTGCAAGTGGGTCCAGGAGGGCCTGCTGGCTATTTCCTCACTCCCCTCCCTTTCTCTTCCCTCCCCTCCACCCTGCAGCCAGCTGTGAGGCAGACATTCCTAGGCTTGCTCATTGATATTCAGGAATGGAACTCGAGCTGGCTTGGGTGCCCAGAGCTCCAAGCTCAGGCAGGCCCTGTGCCTGGCTCTTCCTCTGCCTGCCTGCACTGGGAGGGCCTATACACACTGGCAGGCCAGAAAGAGCATCCTAGGCCACCAACGCCAGCAGTGAGGTTCAGGAAACTGAGGCCTAAAGTGGGGAGCTGGCGACAGCTGCCGGCACACAGGAGTCCTGGAGCATAGCTCCTGACCGAAGTCACCTGACTAGTTAAACAGTGCTCCTTCTTCACCAGGCTGGAGCAGCAAAAGAATCCTGGGGGCTTCCAGCTCCTCCAGGTGCTTCTGAGCTGTTCCCAGCCTGCACTGCTCTCAGGGACCCTGATGAGGCCCCACCCAGGGAGGAGACATGATCCCAGGCCAGCCTGGGTCTTCCCACAGCATCTCAGTGGGAAGCCATGGCTCCTCCCCATAGCCCATTTGCCAAGCCTCAACCTCACACCTTGTGGATGGTGCAGATGGGCTTGTTTTTCCTTGGGGTGTGAAAGAGTCACTCAAGGCAGGGGCCTCCTCCTCTCTAAGCACCAGACTGGGCCAGCCACAAACTCCCAGCTCCCAGGGAGAAGGCCCCTGACCCAGGGGTCATGGGGTGGGAAGGGGATAGTCCCTCCCAGAGCCAGCTGGGACCCTCTCTAGAGACCCCCCACTCCAAGAAGTCAGGCTCCCTCTCAGGAGGTGGCAAAAGGCCTCCACCCCTCCCACACTACCTTGAATCCCATTTGCAGGTCTCCTCTGACTCATGTTGGATCCATGTGGACACAGACAGGCAGACAGGGCCCCAGCAAAGTACCCAGTCATCATTCCAGAACCATCATTCCAGAACCATCACCACACTCTGCCCATTCCCCCCCCCGCACCCTGCAGCCCCTGCAGAATCTCAACCCCATCAGCAGCACCCTCTCCCACACACACAGTCCAGTCCCTCTGTCCAGAGAGACTCAACCAGCCTCTCAGAAGCTGCCTCTTGCAGAGAGCATGATCCCTCCTTGCCTTCATGCATAAGGAAGAAAGAACAAGTGGTGAGCCCTTGTTTCCCACAGTCACTTTCTGTCTGATGCTGCCCCTGCCCTCTTCCAATGTCACTAGGCTCCCTTAGGGCCTAGGCTCTTCTGAGGCCCCTGCACTACTAACTCATAGCCGCTGGGTCACTCCTGAGGACAACCTCCCCACCCTGCTTCATTGCTCTGGGCCACTTCCACATGCCTGCAGACATCCCAACCAGTGTCCTGGCTCTCTCTGCCCTGGCTGTCCTCAGAGCCAGTGTCTCTGCTCTGCTCCAACCCAACCATCACAACTTATCCTCCCAGAAACTGCACTACTTCCCATTACCGAGAATGCCGCTTCTCCAGTCTTTGCGGTTCACATGCCGTGCTGTGCCCACCTGTTCTCAGCTGTGTCTTTCTCCACTGCATTCGCTCCTCTTCTGTGGCCCAGATCCCATGGCCACCACTGTCACCACTACTTACTCTCCCCTTCCTGCTGTCTCTGCCTCCCTCACCTTCTTGCTGATCCACATTATGGGAGCCCTTGCCTCTGCCTCAGTTTCTATTCTGGCCCCCAGCAGCCAACTTCACCCAATGGGCAGCTGGCTTCTGGATCTGTGGGCCACCTAGATGGCAGTCTCTATCCTCAGTGCCAGCTGGATCCTTTTCCCTCTCTCCACAGTCTCTTTCTGTCTCTCATTTTTGGCCCTCAGCCCTGTCCTTCCAAACTTCCTTCCCTTTTCTCCTGACATAGTTTTGTGTGGATCTTCTTAAAGAAATGGAGCCCTTCCCATGGGAGATCCTGTCTGCCCTGTTCCCTTCCTATGTCTCTGCTCTCCTCCATTGTGGAGATGGTGGCCCTGCTGCATGGCCACCCACAGCCTAAGCACTTTCCTCATCAGTTCTAGTCCCATTAACTCTAGCTCTTGAGTCCCTATTTCTCCCTCTCTGCAGAGTCACTCCCATTGCAATTTGTAGTATTTAATTCTCTCTTGTGGTAAAACAAAACAGAACATGCTTTCATTCAGCTAAATTCCTCCAAATTGTCTTCATTCTCTCTGCTGCTCTTCCTCCAATTCTTTGACCAACTTCAAACTTGCAACCCCACTTTCTTGGAAGAGGCTTCTCTACCAGCAACAGTCATACTGCCAAATCCTGAGGCCACTTGTCAATCTTGATCACTTGGTCTTCTAGCAGCACTGGGGGCTGCCCCTGTCTCCCTCTTCAAACCCTTTCCTCATACTCTGGGTTCTTTCCTATCTCATCCTCCCTGGGCCATGGTATCCAAGACCTCCACTTGCCCCACTTAGGGAGCTACGTGCACTGTCCGTATTGAGCTTCATATCTTGTTCTTCAACCACTCTCTCTGCTCTCCAGAAATGCCCCGATTCCCTGCAGATCTCTAGAATACTCACATGTCAGGGGACACCCCCCCCCCCAAGACAGGAACAAGCCAAGATAACCTGTTCTTTCCAACTATTTGGTCATCTTCTCCCACTGTTCTCTGAGGTCCTCTAGGGAAGGATCGCGTGTCCCTCCAGGTCAGCTCTGTACTGACTGATGGCACCACAAGGTTCTGTGAAGTTAGTCATAATAGCAGCTGCATGAATCGGTGCTTGCTATATGCTGAGCTCTGAAAAAAAAAAAAAAAAGTTCCTTATTTGAGTTGACTAATAGAATTCTCCCAATAGCACCCAAGAGGGGAAAACAAGACAGGAACTTGCTAGGGATCACACTGCGACTCCGTGCCTGACCTCTGTGGCAATTGGCTTCCCCTGGTGTAGCAACAAGGTCCCAACTTCTGGATTAAGTTTTGTTGACAGAGTAACCTTCCCACCATGGCAGGGGCCGAGATCCTAGAGTTCAAACAGTGTCTTTCGGCTCTTAAAACTGTAGTCAGAGGTACCATTTGCCAAGAACTAAGGGAATATGCAAAGGCGTGGTTACGAGCTGAGTCTGGAGGCAGCCTTCCTGGGTTTGAATGCCAGCTCTTTCCCTGGTGAGCTCTTGGCCTGCGCTCCAGCAACTCATGGATTTCACACCTCAGTTTTCTCAGCACTAAAATGAGATGGTAACAGTGAAGGTAAATGAGATGGTACACATCGAACACCCAACACAGCAGCAGGTACAGAGCAGATGACGAGCACATATTTGTGGGGCATTTGCTGTGTGCTAGAGACTGAGCCAGACATGAGGCACAGAATTGAAAACTAAACTGGGCAAGGGACAAGGTGCATTTACAATCACGGGCACAGGAAGATGGATTCCTGTGAGACTGGCTCCTTTGTTAACCGAGATGTTGAGCTGTGTCTAAAACCAGCTTGTGCTTGGGGTGCAAGGGAAACAGTGTAATTCTGAGTTTCACAGCCCTACGCCTCTGTGCAGGCTGCTCCCCCTGCCAAGGCTACCCCTCCCTCACCCTTGTTTAACTGTAAAACTCCTACCCAGACAGCAACATGCAACTCAAGCATTACCTTCTCTGTAAAGTTGCCTCTAACTTCCACTAAAAAGAATCAGTCTTTCTTCCCCCCAGCTAACATTAGCATTGGGCACATATTCTGTTTAGAACTATTCATTCTTTCAAAAGATTCAATCAACAATAAACACTTGCTGCGTCCCCACGCCCCTATTATGGGCACTGAGATGGACTCTGTTCTACTGAGTGCCTATCGTCAGTCAGCAGTTTCACATACTTCGTGTATAGTCATCCCAAAAACTAGATAAGACAGGAGCCATCTTAGGGAGTACACCAAGAACAGAGTACAGAGCTGTTAAAGTATGTGCCCAGGTCTTTCAGCTTGTGGGGAAGCAGAGATGGCCATCCGTGCTCTCACCCATCCAGCTACACTGCCTCTTCTAGGGCTACATGAGTCACAGTCCTGGAGTTTCTCTCAGGCACAACAACTGCTTACTGCTAGGGCAACCCACCAACCTGGTGTATCTGGGTCTGGGGCGTTTCCTGGGACATGAGACGTCCTGGGCTCAACCCAGGAAATTCCCAAGCAGAGCAGGGCCAGCTCTCCACCCCAGTCTTCCCTTGAAAATGTCATGGAATTAGAATCATGTCTCTATCTCTCAAACTCTACACCCACCTTCCCAAGCAGGTCCCAAAGGCAAAAGAAGCAAGCGGGGTCTGAGTGGGATCCTGTCATAAGGCAGGGAAGCCCCTTCTGGCTATTGTCCCTAAGCCCTCCCAATCCCTAAGGCCGGTGAGGCTGGCAGACATGAGGCTGAGGAGGGGCTCGCCAGAACTCCACAGGCCAGGAAAGTGACCTCAGAGGAGGTGCTATGTTCACTCCATTCCCAAAGCCAGCCCAATTATCCCCTTCCTCCAGCCCCCTCTCCCTCTCAGCAGATTCTGGTCCAGGCCAACCTGGGGCCCAGGACTCAAGTCTGCTCTGTTTTCTGTGTTTGGCTGGCCTTTTCTGGAACAAAGGAGGGGAAAGCCATTCCAACCAGTTAAAATACTACCCTTCGGCCTGTCTCCTCCCAACCTCCTCTCTGGTCCTCCAGATCACTCAGACATCCTCCTCCCTCTGTAAAAAATAAGCACTTAGAAGAGAAAGAAGAAACAAAATCCATGAAATTGATGAGAAAGGAGAATGGGGTAGGTGGCTCAATGTATGAAAAAAAAAAAAAAAAGCCTTCAGTAAATGCTAGGTGAATACTATTAGTGCAGAGTTGTGTGCTCTATTCATCTTTAAAGTATCAAACTTCAAATAGCCCTCCACGTCTCAGTCGGCAGTTGCCCCACTTTCTCCTCTGTAACTGAATGCTTCAGAACTCTGTGGTCACCTCTCCACTTGCCTTCCTATCCACTTGCCATTCTTCCATTCCTACTGCACTGCTGTAACCCTAAAGATCCTCACTGCCAGACCCACCCGTCATCTGGCATCTTCTCTTCCACTCTATCCATCAGTAGCAGCCATGTGACAAAGGGGCCACCTTCTCTCTTCCAAAATCTACTTCATACTTAGGACCTCATCCTCTCCTGATTCCCCACCCCACCTCTGGGCAATCTTTCTGAGCTTCTTTGACCAATTCCTCACCATCCTTTTGCCTCCAAATGTTGGAGAGGCTCAGGACTCAGTCCCTAGACATGAACTCCTCCTTCTACACTAACACCTTAGGAGTTAAGGAATTGATCAGTCTTGCTTCTTATATGTATGTACTCTCTGAATGCTGAGGACTCTCAAACTTGTATCTTCAGTCCAGACCTCTTCCAGATATGCCATTTTGACACACACCTGGGATCAAGATTTCTCAATATGCAACGACAAGATCTTTAACACAACCTACGTCTAGATCCTCAGCACACACCTACATTAAGGTCTTTGAACTTTCTTTTTCTGTATATTTTTCTGGGATATCTACAGTGCTGGCTCCAATACATCTTTTCTAGTCACCTTATGTAAAAGAGGTGAAACTTTACATAAAATATCACCTACCTCCAAAGACATTTGTCCTCCAAACTTGCCTTGTCTCTCTTCATGTCATTCATCATATTTATTGGTTTATATCTAGTAGAAGGCAATATCCCTAGTTCCAGTACTTCTCTATATTGTCTACTGCTTTGTCCCCAGTGTATTTGATATGTGTGTGTATATACAATATATGATCTAACACCATGTCAAAACTATACCTGGAATAGAACCACAATAAATGTAATAGTCCCTCCTCTGTCCATGGTTTAGCTTTTTGTGGTTTCAGTTACTCACAGTCCACCATAGAAAAATATTAAATGCAAAATTACAAAAATAATTAAGTTTTACACTGTACACTGTTCTGAGTAGCATAATGAAATTATATGCCTCCCCCTCTGTCCTGTGTGGGACATTCATCATTCTTTTGTCTGTGTATACATGCTGTATATGTTACCCACTCATTAGTCATCTAGGAGCTGTCTCAGGTATCAGGCTATCACATAGTATCACAGGACTGGTGTTCAGGTGGCCCTTATTTTACTTAATAATGACCCTAAATAAAGCACAAGAGTGCTGGCTATTTTATTGTAGTAAAATATAATTTTTCTATTTTATTATTAGTTATTGTTGATCATCTCTTACTATTCCAAATTTATAAATTAAACTTTATTATAGGTAAGTATGCACAAAAAAAGCATAGCATATATAGGGCTGCATGATGCACTGATTTAGGCACCTACTGGTGATCTTAAAATGAACTTCCAGACAAAAGGAAACTAATATGTTTGTAAAATGGATGGATAAATGAATGGACAAATTTGTAAATAGAAAATAGGCATTTGAAAGATGCATGAATAAACTAGCAAGATACTAGTGATTAAATAAAAGGCAGAATGAGGTGATACGAACAAATTACTGGCACATTTAGCAACATGGATGTATCTCTAAATGAGCAAGCTGGGTGAAAAGGGACAGAAAAAAACATATATGATGCTATTTATATAAAATTCCAGAATACACAAGCTAACTTTCAGTGACAGAAAGCAGACCAGTGGCGGCCTGGGAACGAGGTTAGAGGGAGGGATGGACTGCAAAAGGCCCAAAGAATCTCTGAGGTGATGGACATGTTCTGTATCTTGATCATGGCAGTGGTTGCATGGCCACGCACATCTGTCAGAACTCACCAACTTGTTCACGTTAAGTAGATACAGCTCATGGTATGTGAGTCATGTCTTAGACAACTAAAAAAAGAAGAAACAAGTTAGTGCATGAATGAACAGATCAATCCACTCACTCACCATCCCTTGCCTAACTCTCCCCTGAGCCTCCAGATGCATAGGTGAAACCCTAATTGGTACAAATTAGGTCTTTCTTTTCCAGGAACTTTTTTCCCAGGAGGCTTAGAATTGGTATTCAGTGCCTCCTCTTCATCAGACCTTCTGTCCAAATTATTTCCACTTTCTCTCACGAAGGCCTTGTGAGGTAGGCAATATTATTCCCCATTCACGGATTAGGACACTGAGTCTCAGGAAAAGGAGATATCACCAAATTAATTCAGTTCAAAGATGGCAAATTCAGGATTTGAACTTAGGCTAGTCAAATCCCTAAGCTATACCAAAAACCTGCTTCCCACCAAAGATCTCAGCAGAGACTTTGCACACACACACACACACACACACACACACACACACACATACACACATGCACGCACACACACACACACACGTGTGTGTGTGCATATGTGTGTGTGTGTTGCATGTGTGTGGCCTTCTGTGTCTCCCATCTTCCTGACTGAAGGAGAAAGTGCTGCTGCCGCCAAGAAGACCAAATGTGTTTTTCATCAAGTTTGAATGTCATGAGAAGATTCAAGGAGAAGCAGTAGCCAGGCCAGATGTTGTCTCTGGTCCCTTGAGGACCAAGAAATCATCCCATCTGTAGTGAGTTCAGCCAGTGGTCCCTTTTGGGGTGAGAGAAATTGAGGAGAGCTAACCTGTGCTCGAGGAAGAAGTCACAGGCTCCTATCCACAGTGGCAGAGGGGTGTTTTTATTAAAGCTGGAGTGGGGATATACAGAGGAGGCTGAAGTATAACTTTTGCCTGAAAGCCACACCAACAAAATGTACAGAGGAAGGAACTGGAGGACAGAGGGGTGCAGAGATTTGCCATTTTAAGAAAAATTAATTCTCTGTGCACCATGCGTACAGCACCCTGCCACATAGATACCACTTTATTTTACCTCTTTTGAGTGAAGAAATGGAGGCTGAGAGAAATTAAGGAAATTGTGTAAATCACATAAGCCATATGTGCTATGTTCCTTCTCTCCTAACAACGCCTTCTTCCATGAAACAAAACTTTCTGACTTCAGCAGATCCTCAGGGATCTGTAGACACCCAAAACGTCCATTCCAATCCACTTGCTCACTCAGTTTCATCTATTCATGTGTATATCTTACATATCCAGTCACTTGATCACCCAGTGAGCCACTCTACCTATTATTCCAGGGTTTATCCACCCATCCATCCATCCATCCATCCATCCACACGCCCACCCACCCACCCGCCCAACCACTCAGCTAGTCAACAAGCCAGCTAGTCATCCTTCTACCTAGACACATAAGCAACCCCATACCCTCCATCATCCCAGCCACCCATCCAGTCACCCACTTCCCATTCAGTCACCCAGTCATCACATTCCATTTATACAAAAATACAGACACGCCTGGGAGTATAGCTCAGAGACAGAGTCCTTGCCTAGCATGGGTAAAGCCCTGTGTTCAGTCCTCAGCACTGAAAACAAGCCATATATATGCTGTGATGACTAATCTCATGTGTCAAATTGGCTAGGCCACAGTACCCAGATGTTTGGTCCAACCCTAGTCCAGATGTTGCTGTGACAGTTTTTGTTTTAGAAATGATTAATATTTAGAACAGTAGACTCAGAGTCAAACCGATTACCCTTCAAGATGTGGGTGGATCAGTAGGCTCCAATCAACTTAGTGCTTAAGAAAAAATAGTCTGAGGTCTCCTATAGAAGCAGGAATTCTCCAGAGTGCCTTTAGCATCCTGCTTTAGGGTCAGTCTTTTCCTGGGTTGCCAGCCTGCCAGGCTACCCCACAGATTTTGGACTTGCCAGCCACCCCAACCACATGTACCAATTCTTTTTTTTTTTTTTTTAATGTATTTGATGCAGGATCTACAGAGTAGACCTCTACGTAGATCAGACTAGTAGTGATTCTCCTGTTTTCAGCCTCCCAAGCACTGGGATTACAGACACGTGCACCACCACACCCAGTCTCAATAGCCATCTCCGCGTGCCCCACGGCATGCCTGAGTTTGAAATCTGGCCACTGCATTCTGTCCAAGCAGGTGCTTTAAACTGCTGAGCTATTTGGCTGGACATATGCCAATCTTAAAAACAAATCTATACATCTATATCTATATATCTATGTTTATTTCTATCTCCACATTCTACACTTCTATTATGAAGAGAACCCTGAATAATACATAGGTGTATAACATCCCAAACCAACCATCTATCAAAAGCATAAATATAAAAATACTGAGATTTTTCCCTCCAACATTCTTGAGTCCTATTTGTTCTTGGGGAGCATTCATCATCTTTGCCAGTGATTCTGTGGGGTCCCTTGAGGCTGGACCAGGCACACAGTTTAAGAAATACAACACTGGGTCATACAGACAACCTGAACAGGTGTGAGGCTGTGAATCACGTGGTCCAATTTATGTTTCTAGGAGGATGAAGGCTGCTTAGAACCAGGTGTGGGCGATGGGACTGGATAGAGGGCCCTGGATTTGGCAGGACCCTGTGACTGGATGAGGATAATGAAGTCAGGCTTAAGAGAGGGGCTCTGTGGAGGGC
This sequence comes from Capromys pilorides, assembly GCA_004027915.1. NCBI lineage: Eukaryota > Metazoa > Chordata > Mammalia > Rodentia > Capromyidae > Capromys > Capromys pilorides. Next base: position 15,253 of record PVKN010013023.1, read on the forward strand.
CCACTGCCAAAGGGCAAGGAGCTGGGCCGAGGGAAGCCGTGGGCAGTTCCAGTGTGGGCAAGCAGGGTTGGCAGGTCTTGCAGGAACTTTGAGGAGATGGAGAAAGGGAGAAGACCTGAGTAGTTGGCGTGTAAGGCACGGAAGACAGAGAGTAGGCACCATGCCACAGTAACGAGGATGTGACCATGCTCCTTACAGTGCTCTTGGTGCCACAAACATCTCATAAGGGAGCAGAGGGATCCCACTTCTTGCTCCTCTGTATGGGATCCTGGCCTCCCCCTACTCTGAGCTCTTGAGAGGAGTTGGCTCCCTACTGAGGGTACCTCCACGCCACTCCCTCTTTTACTGGGCCTCACGGAGGGTCCCAGGAGCAGACTAGCCCCCTAGGGCTCCTGCACAGATGGGCAGTAGGGCCATTTCAGGCTCCAGCGAAGGGATGGGCCCCAGAGCTCCAGCTGGAAACCCTATTTGGGGGCTGTGGGGTGTGTGTTAAACTGCTCCCTGGGTGGCTTGTGCCGGGCAGCTCAGAGCACAAACTGTTGCCTCTGCCATAAATCCCCTTGGCCATAAAGTCCCCTCCCCCTTGACCCCTTGGCTGGTGTGAGAAACTGAGGGCAGGGCAGGGCAGGGTGATGACCTCCTGACTCCAGGGCCACTGGCCTCCCAGGCCACCATACCATTCCTTTCAGGGTTTCATGAGCCCATGCAGGGCCCCAACTCTAAGAGACATTGCTCTGGCCTGGGAGTTGGAGTGTGGTTCAAACCCAACAATGCCCAGTTTCCCCCTTTCATACCCACCCCCGTGCTTGCATCTCGATTTGTTTCTTCACGAGCACATTGTCTTTAAGAATGCTTGCCTTCATGTACAAAGAAAAAAAAAAAATCCTGTCTTGCCTCTGGAGAGAACAATAGGGGTAAAAGAAAAGGGACAGTTTAGAATCCGTGTGAGCATGCCCCACCGTCACCTAATCTCTCCAAGCCTCAGTTTACTCACCTGTAAAACTGGGTTCATCCTAAGACTTAACTTCAGGGGCTGTATGAATAAAGGGAGTTACCTAAAGAGGTGCTGCAGACTAAGTGTTGTGCTCACTAGGAAAGCTTTTGAAAGAACAGCATATGCACTTCCCCTTGTAAAATACTTGAAGGATAATAAAGCGGTGAGAAAACACTGGTGATTAAGGAACATGTGACTTTTAAATGATCCCATGAATTTTCTGGGTAATAACATGATATATTCCAACTGAATTTAAATTTTCTAAGATTTGTACTTATTTTACATATGTATATGTTTATATTAAAATGAATGTCCATAGCACCAAACTAAAAATATTTATGTGAGAATTTATCTTCGTGCCAATATTTTCAGCTTCTTAGTTTCCAACTTAATACCTTTTCATGTATTCTTGTAGAAAACCAAATAAAATGCATGCATATATATACACATGTACACACATACATACACATATATGTAGTCAGCCTTTTGTATCTGTGGATCCTAAATCTGTGGATTCAACATGTCAAGAATATTCATGGGAAAATATGCCTGCACTGAACAGATCCTTTTTTTCTTATCATTACTCCATAAACAATATTATATAATAGTTATTTGTACAGAATTTAACTTCGTTGGTTATTATAAGTCACCTAGGATGATTTACAGTATATAGAAGGATATGCATAGGTTATATACCAACATTATACTATTTCCTATAAGGGATGAGAATTTTTAAATTTTAGTGTTTAAAGGAATGTTCAATGTGTAGCACCAATCTCCAGGGGGTACTGAGAGACAGTTGTATACACAGTTTTATAGACACACACATCATCTGCAAGACAGAAAGACAGACAGAGACAGAGACACCATAAGATGGTGTGCAAGTGAGTTCACCAATGTGGACCACAGGGACCACCTCCACAGGGGCCACTGAGAAGCACAGGCAGGAAGAAGCACACACTGATGCCTTCGTGTGCCACACTGATGATCCCCTTCTGTATGGAAACTCTCAGTCTACAGCTGCCTGACTGTCACCTGATGGCACATGGCTGAGTCCCTCTCCAGAAACTGCCCTCAGCTGCAGTGGTTTGCTGCCACCCTCCTGGCTATGCTCCTTTCTGGGACAACTGGCATTTAATGATGGCATTCCTTGCCTCAATCCAAACAACCTGGAAGTAGCATCCCCGCTCCAGAGGTCTGCATGGTGTTTGGACCTCTGTTCCCATGAGATTGGGCCCTCATCTTCACTGCACAAAAGTTCAGATTCGCCCTCTGCCTGGCCTGCTTTCCACACTCTCAGGGGACTCTTGCCCAGCCACAGAGCTGTGTTCTTAAAACCTTTGTCAGTAATAAAATATGACACATTGCAAGTAGACAGGACTATAACTCAGGTGTAATAGTCACAATATGTGATCAACTGAGGAAAATACTCGTGCTGATAATGGAATCAAATGACTACTTGACATATCACGGTATATTGAAAAAAAGCAATCAAAAGCTGAAAATTATGAATTACCAATCAAAGAGGAAGTGTACAAGTCAGACCTCTGCTTAGCAACATACAAAGCAAGTCCCCTGTCCAAGGAACGAGGCACAGAGTACCTACAGTTGAGCTTCAGGAAGGATGAATTCTCAGCCCCAACAAGTCAGCTCTGCCGGAGTCCTGATCCTCACTGAAGGAGTGGACTCCTGGGGACTGATTTAGAGACAGCAGGGTCAATGCACTTAAAGTTTTTCAGTCCTTGAGTTTCTAGGAACCCTGCATGCCCAGATGTGGCCCAGGACTCTTTGCTAAAGGCTATAAGTTCCCTGGGAAGCTGACACAGAAGGCTCTGCTTTGGAAGGCAGGCTCTACCTGTCTCGGATTCTGCTCACCTCCTTCCTGGCTGCCAGACAAAGAACTATGGCTAACCCTAACATGATATAACTGAGAAGTGTTAAGAATATTAAAGAAGATGTTCAGTGGCTATCGCAAACCAAGCAAGGCCCTCCAACCACTGCTGCTGCTGCATTGGATGTGGTCTCCTGACTAGCAAAGGTTAACATGGGGTCAGGTGCATGATGTGTGACCATAGAGCTGGCAGGTGACTTGGTGTCTATACCTGTTAGGAAGGAGTACCAGGAAGAATTTACATTCACACTGGGCAAATAACACTCCTTTTCCCCCAGGCATGTGTCAATTCTCTGACCTCTGTCATAATATACTTGGAAGAGATGTGGGACAACATGAACATTGTACAGCTAATAGTAGCAGTCCATTATATTGGAAAAAATGTAGCATGCTAATTAAACCAGATAAGAAATTCTGGAGACCCTAGAAAGGCACCTGCTTTTCAGAAAGCAGGACAAGGCTCTAAGTTTAAGGACTGTCGAGCTAGTGATGATTTTATCAGCCCATAATCTGGGGCATGCTGTGTCAACTTCCTCTACAATAACTTTTTTACATCTCACACCTCCTACTTTTTAGTTTTTCACCTCCTACTTTGAAGAAGAAAGTATAATGCCTGGCAGGGTTCTGTGGGTCCTAGAGGTGGCATATTTTCACACTCAGAAATATTACTCTATCCACTTAGGAAAAAGCACAGAGGATAAGGAGGCGTTGCACAGGCAAGTGGACCCCAGGCCCTGCCACTCACCACTGCTGAGCTTCAGGTGTGAACAGCCCAGTGATGGCCAAAGCAGCAAAGGTCTCTGCAAGAGGCCAGAGAAGCTTTGTTCCTTGGGCCACAGAAGCCAGTGTATGCTATACTATTAGAAGGATCAGTGCTAAAAGAAAGATGCCATGTGGCATGCTTGGGTCAAGCTCCCAGGAGATAGTCTGAGTAGACAGCTCTAGGGGTCCAGGGCAAGAACATGCCATCTTGAGCAAAGCATGGCATTTATCTTAAAAATAGCTGCAGATATGCTGGCAGACTCTGGCAGAGATGGGAACCTGATAGAAGACATCATGAGATCTTGGTTATCCACATCATAAGGTCAGGAGACTCCAGCAGGAAAGGACAACATCCAGTTTAGTCAGGGTGCACGGGCAAGTGGACCCCAACCCCCACCACTCACTACTGTTGAGCTTCAGGTGTGAACAGTCTGGTGCTTCCCAGGTCAGCCATCCTAGCCTGGAGATATCAGCAATGGGATGAACTTTAGGTATGGATGATGAACACGCAGAAAAGGGAGGAGGGGGTGTAGTTGTTACTTTTAGTATTAGAGGAAGTGAGGGTAGAAAGGGGCTTGTGTTGCTCAGCCCTAGTGAAAGACCAGGGTGTCTGAGGGCTCCAGAGAAAGCCTTCTGACCTCTACTCCAGCCCTACAACCATTTCCCTCCCATTCCAACCTCCCATACTTTTTCATTTGAAATGATTGGAGAAGAATTGTAACTCTACACTCTAATAATTTGACATGCATCAACATCAACTCTGAATTAGCTGAGGTTTACCAGAGGCATAAAATCAATGGTATCAATGGATAGATAGATGATAGATAGATAGATAGATAGATAGATAGATAGATAGATAGTGTCTTAGTTACTTTTTACTCATTGCTGGCACAAATACCCGACACCCAAAATGAAGGAAGGAAAGGTTTATTTAGCTCATAGTTACTGGAGGTTTCAGTCCATGTTTGGCTGGCCCAAGGCTGAGTGGAACAGGGCAGAGAGCATCCAGTTCATGGCGGCAGAACAGCAGCAATCATGACAGAGGCAACCAACCAACCAAGGTGCAGAGAGCAACAGTGTGAGTCTGTCTCTCTGTCTCTCTTTATGTTACATTCAGGCTCTCTGCCTCAGCCTATCCACCTTAGGCCAGAAAGACTCAGACCCATAATCCCATCCATACTAAAACACATAATCCCAATGGATCATGAATCAAGTCTCAAACTCCAGAAGTCCCTGCCCCATGATTGCATGAGGCTTTGGGGGGACAACTAGGCACAAACCATAACAGATGATAGATAGATAGATAGATAGATAGATAGATAGATAGATAGATAGATAGGGAATGTAATA
>PVKN010013024.1:0-20254 GCA_004027915.1 Capromys pilorides
GGCGCCGCGGCGGCGGCGGGACAGACCCGGCGCAGGGGCCGCTGGGCCAGAAGAAGAAGCAGTTCCGTTCAGGCGCGGCGGCGGCGGCGAGGCAGACCCGGCGCAGGGGCCGCTGGGCCAGAAGAAGAAGCAGTTCCGTTCAGGCACCGCGGCGGTGGCGGGACAGAACCGGCGCGGGGGCCACTGGGCCAGAAGAAGAAGCAGTTCCGTTCAGGCGCGGCGGCGGCGGCGGGATAGACCCGGCGCAGGGGCCGCTGGGCCAGAAGAAGAAGCAGTTCCGTTCAGGCACCGCGGCGGCGGCGGGACAGACCCGGCGCAGGGGCCGCTGGGCCAGAAGAAGAAGCAGTTCCGTTCAGGCACCGCGGCGGCGGCGGGACAGACCCGGCGCCAACACTAAGTTTTAGCAAGGTCTTGGGGCGGAGTCTCACTTCACAAAGTGTATTTCACTTTGACGAAGTTTGGTAATGAGCAGCAGTGCATGGCTCCTCAACTTGCCTCTTGTATTTGTGCGATGCATAGTATTTGCTCTCTGCTCCCCATGCAGAGGACTTTGGGTCTCCTAGTCGTGCTCAGGCTTAGCCAACAATATTTTTGCAAACGCCATGTTCTGGGTTTATTTCATCAGAAAAAGAGAACATTAGTATCTGGTAAGATGAGAGCATGTGAAGTTGTAGGAGTCCATTATCGCTGTGACAGTGCAGTGTAACCAGCAACTGTAGTATCTCAGTGGCATAAAACGAGCAAACATTTCTTCAGTGTCGGCAGCTATGGGTCAGCAGGAGTCTGTAGGTGAAGCTTGGCTGGCAGGACAACTGGCCCCTTGTGTCTCTCCTCCTGGTAGCAGCAAGCTAGGCTGGGCACGTTGTTACTGTTCTTTCTCTTCCTATTTCCTTTCTCCACACTTCCACCCCATCCTCTTCCCTTCAATCCCCACCTCCTTCATTTCTTTTCTTCTCACTTCTCGAAAACTCCGCCTCCTTTTCTTCTTCTTTCTCTTCTCCTCCCCTTCCTCCTTCTCTTCTTTTCCTTCTTCCCTTCCTCCCTTTCTCCATCTTTCTCCTCTTCCTTTTCCTCTTCTCTTTACTCTTCCTCCTCTCTTTTTGTGTTACTAGCAATTAAACCCAGGGCCTTTACACTGAGCTATTCCTACAGCAGCCCCTAATCCCCAATTTTTGAGATATGTTCTCATTAAGTTGCTGAGTTGCGCAGGCTTGCGATCCTCCTGCCTTAGTCTCCCATAGTGCTGGAATTATAGGCATGTGGCTTCATATCTGGCTGACACGTTCTTATGACAGGGGTAGAAATGTAGGAAGGGCTGTCCAGACATGCATGTGCTGGTCAAGGTTTTGGGGGCTGTGTGTGTGTGTGTGTGTGTGTATCACATTGCTTATTCAAGTATCCCACTGGCACAAGCATGTCACAGAACTAGCTGGTTAAGTCTAAAGTCAGGGAGCACAGAACTGTCTTTGCTTCCTTTACTAGGAAAACTTACAAAGTCACATGGTGTATGTACATAGATACTAAGAGAGTCAGAACCCTGGGGCCAGTGACACAATCTACCATGGGGGTTAGTGCTGATGTGTAGCTCTTTCATTAGGTGAGAATGGGGCTTAAAGGTAGAATTGATTGAGGGAATGAAGGGAGGCAGGTGACCTGTTTATTCACCCTAGTCACCATCTGGGTGAGTTTCAATCTCCTGGTTGTCAGATTCCGCTCTCTCTGAGTGCCCATAGGGTACTTTTGCCCTCACACCGTTCCCAGGCCCCACATGGTTCTCAGCATGGAAGATCAGCAAATATTTTTGCAATGAATTAGTGAAGTATAAAGCTAAGCTTCTCCATAGTCAATGGAGAGAACAGATCAATAGATTTATAAGCTTCCATGAAGCACTTAAGACACAATGACACTGTCATTGACACTTTGTAGAATATGACATCATGAACTGGGTAACCCCTGACCTCAAAGAGCGGAGATAAAAAGGTATGAATATTTGCTTTTTGCATTGCTTTTGGCCACCATGGTCCTCTCTTTTCAGTTCATGTCCAGCAGAGCAGGGCCATGACATTCCTGCTACCAACCATTTCATCTCACCCAATGCCAATCATGAAGATCTCATCATTAAGGAGTTGCACATGGCTAAAATACTTTAACAGGTTGGTGGGCTGGTGTTGGTGCTTAAAACAGGTCAACAAAAATAATCAAAGTTTTTAAAAAAGATAATGATGTTAGTCAAAGATGTCATTATATGTAGTAAGTGTGTGTGTGTGTAAGAGAGAGAGAGAGAGAGAGAGAGAGAGAGAGAGAGAGAGAGAGAGGAGGGCCACTTACATGCTGGAGAACCAGAGGACCTAGTCAAGTGTCAGAAGCCTGGAACCAGCTGTGGAACTTGGGTGAGTCCATGTCAGAAGCTGGAATCTGTGCTGAAAGTCTGAGCTAGATGCCCAAGGTGATAGTGAAGACTAGAAGCAGTAGAAAGACTCCCTCCCCTTTTCCCTCTTTATCCTACCAGGTAACCCACACCCACACCTAGGCTGAGTATGGAGAACTCCTATGCAAAACCATCTGCTAGGCATTTGTTATTCCATTTGACACCTTCATGAACTCTAACATCTTGATCCCTCAATAATTTCATCTTTTGCCTTTCAGGGATGTTTTCTCAGGTGTCAGAAAAGCTCAGTTTGATCACATGGTAAGATGCTGACTTTGTGACCTCCTGTTGGAGATATAGCAAGGCTGATTCTGTGAACTTGTGTGTGTGTGTGTGTGTGTGTGTGTGTGTGTGTGTATGTGTATTTTAGGACAGGATCTACAGAGTCTACAGGGTCTCACTAAGTAGATCAGACTTGTAGAGATCCAACAGTGTTCAGCCTCCCAAGAGCTTGGATTACAGGCTTGTGCCACCACGCCCAGTCTCAATTGTCATCTCAGGCCAACCCAGGGGCAGGGCCAGCACAGCACCCCAAGGATCAAACCCCAGTCACTGCATCTGCCTAAGCAGGCACTTTAATCCACTGAGCTATTTGGCCAATCCCGGTTCTGTGAATTTTAAGTGAGACCCAGATGCAGGCATCTACCCAATTTGGTAATGGTGTATTCAGCACCTTTGGGCTTCCACTGCAATTGTGAATCAGAAGTAATAGGATCTCTTAGTCTGCACCCTGTTGCTCTTGGAAGTAAACAGAGACACTGAGATTATAGGTCTCTGGTGGATGCTGGTGCAGTAGAACAAAGCACAAGGAGGAGTGGTCAAATCACCTCTGTGTTTTATGGCTATGAGGATGGAAAAAGCTTTTCTTTGAGAAAAGGGGCAGGAACCAATATGAAGGTGTAGAGCTCAGAGAAAACTGTCTGCCTGTGAAGAATGGGCAACCTTTAGAAAATGTGCTTGGAAAAGGAGCTATGACGGGTTGGTCATGGGCTGGGGGAGGGTCCTCAGCAAGGCTTGTGTGCTCTATCCTTCTCTGCCTCCCTGCCTAGCATTTCTTCCTCCTGCTGAGGCAGGACCCTCTGGAGTGAGGATCTCTAAGGAAGAAAGGAAAGTATGATGGGTCTGGATTTTATGGCTTGCTTTGAGCAGGAGGATTATGACTTCTGTGACTCACTTCATAAGAGAAATAGGGATGGGAGTCTGCAGAGCGGGAGAAGGTCAGACAGAGACCTTCGGGAGCCATCCAGTGTCCAAAAGTTGAAAGTATTCTTCAAGCTTCAAAGCCTGTGATGGAGAAGGGTGTGGTTTAAACCCCAAATTACTGCAAGACCGATGACTTCTGTGACCACTGACGACACCTTCTTCTCACTGTGTTGTCGTTTTGCCCAGAGACTTAGATATTCCTTTCACTACGTCTTCACATTGCTGCTTTCTGCTCCTTGTCCTACTGAGCAGCCCTATCTATCCCTGTAGCCTCAATTTCAGCCCCTATCAGTCAGCTCCTAGACATAGCGCATATGTCTAAACAATTCTGCTGCATTCATAATTAACACCTTTACATGAATGTCAGTCACAAGATTCAGTTTTTAAAAATGAGATGATTATTTTTCCTCAAGCCCAATTCTTTTAGTTTCCTATATTTCTACTGTTTCTTATGCTTTCTGGCTGCCTGAACGCCAATCTTGTTAACTTTCCTTTTCACTGTCTGCCGTCTATTTGTGGCCCACTGCTCGAAATTGATCCTTCTCTAAATCTCTTAATTATGTCTTCCCTACCCTTATTAGTTTACAAAGGCTGGCTTAAAGCTTCACCAACTTGAGAGGTGAAACCTCAGAGCTCTCTTCTCTTGTGGCTGAAGGTTCAAGCCCCAGGTTAAGTGGGGTTGGTACTTGGGCATTTCTTTCCTTGGTTTGTAGATGTTATCTTCCATTTTCATGGAGTCTTCTGTCTCTGTAACACACTGTGTTGTCTTATGAGGACACCATACACACTGGACCAGGGACCACTGTAACAATCTGATTTTAATGTAATTACTCTTTATAAGACTTTATTTCCAAAAAGCCCAGTTCCATTCTGAAATAGTTAGAACTGAGAAAAATAGGGGAACAAACCCTCATTTATGATGCTGCCCATTTGTTCTGATAAAGACTGTTTATCGCCTAAACCACCGCAGCCTCCTAAACTCCCTTGGATTCTGTGCTTATGCCGCTTTACTCCACACAGTCATGGAATTCACAAAGATCTCTCTTCATTGGTTACTGTGATTACTCTTGGCTGACAGCATGGTCATCCAGTGTGTGGCTGCCCTATCCGACACATCCCCTACATGCTCCTCAAGCCCAATGTCACATGTGTCTGAGTAGATCCTATATTTTCCTTGCATTTGTCTCTAGTTTTAATCCTACCTGCTTGGTCAGACTCTGCTCAAATGGTTCATTCACTTTTGAAGCTCTCTGTCCATCCTTGTTGGAATGAATGACTCCAACTGCTCCTAGTACACTTCGTTTCCCCCCATACTGGAGCCTGAACCCAGGGTTTCACACTGAGCTACATCCCCAGCCTGCATTCTTTATTTAGAGTCAAGTGCTCACTAAGTCACTTGGCTAGATTTGAACTTGAGATCCTCCTGCCTCAGCCTCCCAGAGTGTTGGGACTGCATGTATGTATCACCACGCCTAGCTTTAACTTTTTCTTCCAGAAGTAGCTACATTCTCTCTCATTCTGTCTCTGTCTCTTTGTCTCTGTGTCTGTCTGTCTCTGTGTCTGTCTCTGTGTTTGTCTCTGTCTGTCTCTCTGTCTCTGTCTCTGTCTGTCTCTCTCTGTCTCTCTCTCTCTGTCTCTCTCTCTCTGTCTCTCTGTCTCTCTCTCTCTCTCTCTGTCTCTCTCTCTCTCTCTCTCTCTCTCTCTCTCTCTCTCTCTCTCTCTCTCTCTCTCTCTCTCTCTCTCTCTCTCTCTCTCTCTCTCTCTCTCTCTCTCTCTCTCTCTCTCTCTCTCTCTCTCTCTCTCTCTCTCTCTCTCTCTCTCTCTCTCGTACAGGGATAAAACTCAGGATCTTGTGCTTTCCAGGCAGGCACTAATGCTGCTGAGCCATCTCCCTGGTCCCTCTCTTTCGATTATAGTAATTTAGAGGACTCTTTTCTCTGCTTCTAGTGCATAAGTCTCTTTAGCACAGAGATGGAGTCTTTTGTTCTCAATAGTACTTTGACACAGTGGGTAGAATAGAAATTCAGAATTACTGGACACTTAGACACTGCCTTTCTGTGACATCCTGCTTAGAGATTCAATAATTTGTGGTATAATTCTTTTTTTTTTTTAACAATGGAAGTATTGCTGTGTATATAAATGCTCTTTATAGCTCTTCTTCATCAAGCATTCAAAGAAGGATTTAAGCTGTAATCTCCAGTTTTTTGGAACTGAATATTAGACCTGCCCACCTGAAATGCATGGAGGCTGAGAGGCTGGCTGGGTTCCTATGGAAAACAGAGGTGTCCTCAAAGTCGAAGGTGGTGTCTGCAGGGCAGGCTTCAGGGAATGCGGCTGAGCACAGCAGCTACTAAGCCCTCAATCTGTCAGAGCAGCTGCTGAGCTCCCTGTATTTCATGTGTCCCTTTATTGTGGGTGACAAGTACCAAATCTCTATGGCATGCAAGGGAATGAAAATGAGAGTTTGGGGTTCACAGCCTCAGCTGTTTGAATTTGTCACCCTAGTCAAATAACATGGATTCTCTCCTCCTTTTTTCATTGTCCCTCTTGGTTTCCCACAAGAATGTGTACACACACACACACACACACACACACACACACACACACACACACCCCGCCCCTGACCTAATGGATAAATGCATTATTTATTTCATTGCTGAATTTACTGTGAAACTAATTGTTTTGCTAATGTGTGAAACCAATGTAAATAAAACCAAGAAGCATGGTTTGTGGCTTATGTGAAATGCTGCTTTCTGTGTGCTGTTCTAGCAGGCTGTCTGCTCTACAGTACTGTCTGGCAGGTTTTAGCAATTGTGTAGAGACATGCTGAAGCAACTTGACATCTTCCCTTAAAAGTAACACTGCCACAGACTGGAGGGGCGACACAGAAGGGCAACAGGCCCAGTGAGTGTCTTTGCCTGCCTTTCAGTGAGCCCCTCACAATCTTCTTTCCTATCACTAACTGTTTCCTGCAGCATGAGGTTTGCTCTCTATGGCCACAGTGCTATCATTTCTGTCTTTATATTACTAGTTTTTTCAAATGTAAGTTGTAAAATTTTATGTAAAAGTACTACAATTAAGATCAAAGGAAAAGACAAATATTTGCTGTAGGAAATAGCACCAATACTAAAGTTGATAAACTTAATGTAAAATAATTTTTCAACTGAAAAGAATATCAACTCCAGAGGAAAAACTAGCAAAGGAAACCACATACTATTCATAGAAATGGTAACCAGACAAATACAGGAAAAGTGCACAACCAGATTAGTACAAATTTTTAATCATCTTAGTGTTTTTAACTGTGAAATCTTTAGACAAAAAATAGATAAATGCTGGAGTAGGTTTTATGAAAAGAGTAAAAATCACAAATACTGCAGGCCACAGAACACACTGACAAACTTTCTCAAAATCAACATATGGACATGTAGCAAGCAAGAATATTAAAAAAGTGGAAGCTCACTGACCTGTCAACTTTACTTGTGGGAATATATCTTAAACAGTCTAGGATGTCATCAAAATTGTAGGCTTTAAAGTATTCAGAACCTCTTAAAACTAGAAAATGCAAAAGTCAAAGTTCTCAGCAGTAAAAGAATCATATGTAATAGAACATGCACATGAAGAAGCACAATATTACGGATTCTTGAAAAATCCTATTTTAAAAGAAATTTTAACAAATGAGGAAATTCATTTTAATGTTAACTGAAAAAAGTTGTATCATGTTCATTAAATTATCTCTTCCTCCCTTTTCCCTTCTATGCTCCCACTCCACAAATGCATAGTGTTGTGCAGTTGACATTATGGCAATTTATTTTATGCAGTGGTCTTTTAATTGCATCATGTTCTCTTCTGGATTTTTCTCCTTTCCTGGAAAGTATGCCATCTCACATGCTGTGGAGGGCTTCCTGTGTTAAAGAATACTTAGAAATTTCCTTGCTCTTCAGGTTGACAGTCTCCTGACTTTGTTGGGTAGAATTTTTGTACTTGGGTTACACATTTGGCTTTTCTTTATGTAGGTCGTGGCTCGTCTATAGCCTCTTGGGAACACTTGTGATGATTCTCTCTCTCTCTCTTTCTGTTTTTCTAATGTAATTAGTTGTTGCAGGGTCTCACTACGAAGCTCAGACTCATGGTGATCCTCCTGCTTTCAGCCTCCCCAGCGCTGGGATTACAGGCGTGACTCACTACCCCCAGATTCTGGCAAGCTCAACCTGCCCTGAGGGATGGTGCGGCATGTGGTGCTGGGGATCAAGCCTTGGAAACTTGCCTCTAAGCTTGCCTAAGCAGATGCTTTAGTCTGCTGAGCTATGTGACCATCCAGATGATTTCCTTCTTAAATCTACCATTCTGTGGAGGTTTGATGTGTGTACCATTTTGCTGAACATGTACACATCTAACAGGCTTCCATCTACTAGAGGGTAGCTAAGGGAGTGTCTTTAGTTTCCTTGCCTTATTCTACCTTTGTCTGAACAAGTGGCATCATGATAAACTACAGGGTGCAATGTGTGACCTTCAGAGAGCTGCTGCATGTGTTCTTGCTCAGAGGACAGCCCATCACCACAGTGCCCAGCTTCCTGTTCCTTAAATGCACTTCCCAGTTGCTTCTATCTCTGGCTCTTGGGAAGGAACATTAGGGGCAATAAGGACAGGGCAGCATTCTAGCTGGCCTGAGAAACATCCAGGAGAAACATGTATATTGTGGCCCGTATATTTATGAACCAAGACAGATGGAAAGGAAGGATGTTGGCTCTACCGTCCTGCTTTCAAGTTGACGCTGCAGTCTCAGATCTCTTGATTATGTCACCAGAAGAAAATTCTTCCAGATTCTTGTCATAGGTCTCCACTGAGCTCAGTTTTTATTATCATGATTCTTTCCTTTTGAGGATTGTCTCCATGGATGCTTTGGCATGAAGACGAAAAGGATTGTTTCAAGGGCCAATAATATATATTTTTAAGTAAGAAGAATGAGAATGAAAAAATATAGTATATGTATGTACATGAAATCCATAAGCCATTTTCTTCTTCAATTGACACATTTTGGTTGCTATAGTGTGAGCAAGAATACAGTGTGGGCCAGAGAAACAGCTGATTTTAACAAATGTTATTGCTCTACTGCAACATGCTTTTCACATTCTAATGTAACCATCAAATGAAGCTAACAGTCACAGAAGGTTGACAAAGTTTATCTTTATAGAAGTGTAAGTAGTTTCATTATGAGACCATGTGATGATGTGTAAATGTCAATTACTAATGGTAACTAACTTCCATAGTTCTCACAGTGCACCAGGATTTTAAGTATCCTAAACAGATCAACTCATTTAATTCTTTCATTATTCATTTTGGAATCTTAGTGATAAGGAAGCAGAAGCGGGGAGGCACAGCCGGGCAGGTTCCCTTTGTCGCACAGGTGGAAGGGCTCGAATTCAAAATTGACTGGAAAGTCCCATCACTTGTGCTTTTAATCATGTTAGGTAAGCGAAAGGGTTGCACACTCATCCTAAAAGCCTAGACTCCTGTACTTTGAATCTCACTGACTTAACAACAAGTAAAGCAACTTGGAGAATTCTCTGAGAAGAGGGTATAGAGATATTCACCATATGTCTGCAGGCGTATAACGCCTGAGAATGCTTTGGTTGGCGGTGAACAACACCACTCCTCTAAGACCAGGATGAAGCTGAAATCAACAGTACTGTTGTCTGACTACCTCATAGCCTCAAAACATGTAGCAGTGTGGCACAGTGGGTCACTCATGTGTGCATGGCGATGCTGGTGTAAACAAACATGCTTGCTTTTTTTTTTTGGCTGGCTCAGGTTGCCTTAAGGACAGGTCTAGCGCTGCAAATGGAGCTGGGGATCAGACCCCGGTCCCATGCGCCTGATGGAGTTTGCCGAAGGGGGCAGTTTAAACAACTGAGCTACTGGGCAGGAGCCGGTAAGCAAACATATTCTTCTGCCCTTCATGTAAGAATACACACGCTGTGTACAGTGTGACATCCTTGGCAACAATCACTTGTCCTGACTTAGGTATTTCATGCTGTGATACTTTCATCATCATTTTAATCATTAGAGTACAATCCCTACTGTTAAGCAGCACACTCCATTACCTTAGCAGCAGCCTTGTGCACGCCCTGCGCACTCCATCCCAACTGCATCCAAAGGCCACCACAGGGCATTGATCTGTACAACCCAGGTTCCTGTAAGTGCACTTGATGATGTTCACGCAGGGATGAAGTCGCTTAAGGATGCATTCTCAAGCTAATGCTGTAAGTAGACAGCACCCCAGCTGTCCCTCTGGACCTGCCAGCCCCACACACACAGATTCAGCTAACTGTGGGTCAGAAATACTAGGAAAAATACTTCATTTGTATTGAACGCTTGCAGGTGTTTACCTGTCATTAGTTTCTCAACAATACATTACAGCAACTATTTACACAACATTTACATTATATGAAGTATACGTAATCTGGAGATGGTGTGAAGCATGCAGGATAGTGTTTGTGGATTATGTTCAAATGCGATGCTATTTTATATAAAAGATTTGAGCCTGTGGGTTTGGGTATGGGGGCGTGGGGGTTTCCAGGACCAAAATCACCCAAATACTAAGAGATGACTGGAGGGAGGAGAGGAAAATAAATACACAGAAACACAAGACTCCACGCCGGTTTTGTTTCGTTTATTTGAGACAGGGTCTCACTATACAGTTCAGGTTATCCGTAAACTCACTATGTAGCCTAGGATGGCCTGCAACTTGGAGCAATCCTCCTGTCTCAGCCTCATGAGTGCTGGAATTAGAGGTGTATACCACCATGCCCAGCACAGTATTTTTTTTAAAGTATCCTTTGCAATAATTTCTATAGATTGTCTTCTTTCAAAGCCTTTGAAAATAATTTAAGCACCTGCTTAGGCAAGCGCAGGCACTGGGGATTGATCCCTGATGCCATATGCTGTACCAGTCCCGCCTTTGGGCACAACAAACAGGCTACTGAGACTAGATTTGGTGGTGCACATCTGTAATGCCAGCATTACGGAGGCTGAAAACAGGAGGATCACTACAAGTCTAAGCTGCACAGTAAGACCCTATACCAAATACATTTAAGAAAAAGAAAAAGAATTTAAATCATTTTGCCATCTTTTTATATATCAATGCCAATGATTAAGAATTTCCCCTATAGCTATGGTCAGATTGCATTAGCCTTTGTTTTTTTTTCGTAGCACTGTCCCTTCCCTGTCAGTACTGTGAAATTGTACGATAGATGAACACCGTTTTAAAGTCTGTTATTTTGGCCACAAAAAACAGCCAACCATTTACTGATGCTGAATTTGTGACATTAGACTTTCTCAGATAGGTCTTCTAATCAACTGAGCTCCAGGGAGCAGATTGTTTATAGCTGTATACAAACAGTATGCAAATGCTTCTTCTACTTTTGCTAGAGGGACTCAGAACTGTCCCCCAGTGGTGAAGTCTTCATCTGATTGTCTCAGGTGTAGCAATCATGTCACTTTTTTCAGACTGAATCAGCTGCCTCTTTGGAGGTGACCACAAGACAGGGCAATTACCAAAGCTTTCCCACTGTATTTGATGAGCTTTTTGTTTTGATTTTCAAGAATTCTTGAGTTAACATTCTTGGATTCTGGAGATGCTTGATTATTATCATTTTTTTTCCTTAAATTGTGTCTGGTACGCTTTTGCAGATAACAAAAATAGGGCAGGAGGCCTGGTATATATTCTGAAAGAAAATTAACTTTAAAGCTGAAGAGCCCGCTCTTCTGGAAATTTCTACCATTTATATCATTTTCCTTTTCTTTAGCCTAAAAAATTCTAAAGAATATATCTGAGAAGAAAAAAATAGGAAAAATATGTAAAAATGATCAGGAAGTGAATAAACATTAGAAAAACCTTTGTTTTCATGGGGAGCATTAGATCAGGGAAACAGGGATATCTCATTTCCTAAGAAGGCCAGATCACCAAGAGTCCAATCACCAAGTCGAAGTGGTGAAGCACTGGGAGAACTGCAGCGCTTACTCTCCTGTCCTGTGTCCTGGGAAGGCAGAGGGTGCGGTGAGAGCCCCAGCGAGGGAGCAGGATCCTTTGCATTCTTCTCTCACCCATTGGGCAGGATTGGGCAATGGCAGAAGAGACTGTATGGGTCTGGCTCACAGATGGCAGCTCTGTGCTCTGCAAGCTCACGTGATGGGTAGAGAAGGGCTCTGTGGTAGGCTGATCTCACAGGATCCGTGTCTGTCAGATGACTTCGTGTAAGCCTAGTACTTCCTTAGAGGCCCTTACTTAGGCCATACGCATAGCCCACTGGGTTGGGGCAGGGTTTAGCATCTCAACCTTGGGGGTGTGAGACATTGAGCTCAAAGCAGACTTGCAGAGCATTCTGATTATATAGGGAGGAGGAAACCTTCGACTTCTTATATCCTCAACAGCAAGAAGAAATGTAAGATTGAGCAGCAGGGGAATTTTCAGTTGGGAACCAGACAGACCTGAATTTGAACCTCCTCCTACCTATCGCCTCTGTGGCTCTTCTGCCTGCTGCAGTGGCCTCATGACTTACCAACTCAATTTGTTCCCCAGGGCTGTTTGTAACTCACATTGTTAATTGAAGACTCGGGCTCCTCTGCGCAGCTGTCAAAGTCTCCCTCTCATAGAAGCAGATCTCAGCATCCTTAGAGAGACATTGGCCCAAGACTTCTCAATCAACCCCATACAGGGAAGGATGTTTTCATGCTCCTTCCAGAATTTAAGGGTCAAATCTGTGTCTGAGACCATCTTGAAACCCGAGCATCTGACTTTGGTAATAAGTTAAAATAAGTTAAAGTCATGTCATAACCCAAGTTGCTCCTATGTCAGGCCAGTCAAAACTTGATGGTCCACTGTACCTCTGTTGCCATGGAGAAGGGACAGAGTCTTTGTGAGGTTTAGTTTTCTCACTTCTATAATAGGGATTGTGATGCTTCCAAACTACTGTACATAGCACCTAACAGTGTTACTTCAATGACTCAGTGCTCATTAGATGAGCCTGATGATTATTAGGCTTTAGACTCAGTACAGCTCAAGGATTCTATTTACCTAATTCAAATAAAACTATCACAAGCAAATACTTTCTAGTCACTGGACATTTTATGGTACACATATCTTAGAAGTAACACTATTGTTGTGGAGTACATAATCAGCAAAACTATGCACACATTTTTAAAATCCTGAAAAATGACTTTCACTTTAACAAGATGCTCGAGTGCATGCACTTTCTTCTTTTCTACAATTCTTTGAATCTCTAACACATCAGTTCATACTAGTGAAAACTTTTCTTGGACTCATCTTGTTCTGGGGGCCCCAGAGGGCAGAATCGGGATCAAGCAATGGGATTTCCCAGGAGGAAGATTGGATTTACACTAAAGGAAGAACTTTGGAATCCTTTGAGCTGCTGAATAAGGCATGAGCATCCTCGTGAGGTGGTGAGTGCCTTGTCCCTGAGTGGGGGCCGCTTGGCAGGGATGGGATGGTCGGGTTTCAAGCAATGAACAGGAAACTGCTATACGTGACCTCAGAGATCTCCATCTCCTTGATAGTCTGTGAATCCACAATGTCACTTTCAGGAAGTCTCTTGCTTTAGAAAAGGATGTACAAATGGAAATTACCTCAGTGTTGGCTTATTATGACTTAGAAATTGGACCTCTGATTGGCTTACTCAGGCAGCTCTGGAACTCAAAGTTCTTTTAGATGATTTCTTAAGTCTTATAGCTACTGACCATGACTGTGGAGCTAAATATAGCAGAGAAAGTACCATTGTGTATTCAACCAGGAGCCAGCACAGCAGACTTGCTGCTTACCTTGGTGTCTAGCACTTCATTAGGCTCTGGAAATGGTCCTTTTGTTAGATGCCAGCACAAGCATTTCATTACAGGTTCAGGAAATGATGAAGAGATACATGGGAAAAACAAGGTTTCCAAGGGAAGATATTAATGGGGTGTTAATGCATCTCCCTCTCTTCCCACAGTAGAATTCCCTAGAGGAATGTCAGATTTATGGGAATGAGAGTTAATCCTTGCCAGTAGGATCCTTTGCTTCATTTAGCAGCACAGAATATATTAATATTAATTGAAATACCTGGTCTAGCACTTCCTTGCAAGCAAAATTCCTTGAAAACATCTCTTTGGAATAAAGCCATCTGCTTGCTCAGTCATGGAAACTTGGAGCCAAGAAAACTAATGTATGCTTTCCCAGCCCCGAAGAAAAGACAATAACAACATTGTGTTCTCCAAGCTGAAGGTTTTAGACAGCAGCATTTTCTCTATGAATCAGGCTTCAAAGGAGACTTGCAAAAGGAGCTTTGCGTTTCTAGAACCCAATCATGTTTTAAAGCTGCCATGTTTTAAAGGGATGAAGAATATGGGCTTCGTAAATACTTTCAGTTCAGAAACCAGTTTATTTCCCATTTCAGTTCACACAGTGAAA
The DNA here is from genome assembly GCA_004027915.1 of Capromys pilorides. NCBI lineage: Eukaryota > Metazoa > Chordata > Mammalia > Rodentia > Capromyidae > Capromys > Capromys pilorides. Next base: position 14,091 of record PVKN010013024.1, read on the forward strand.
ATCACAATGCTGTACTGAATATTTTAGCTGTGGCTGAAATGCACCCGGGAAAATGCGCATACAGGCAAATGTGTTGCGTCCTTGAACAATTTGCTTTTCGATTTACGATTTATTTCTAAGGACAAAGAATGCTATACAGTACATAGCGATTTTTTGCATTAAGAGCTTCTAATGTTTTCAAGATGCCCTGGAGAATCTGAAGTGCTCTTTATAGTTGTGATCTATGCAAAGATATTTTTTCAATTCTGCTTGTTGTTTCTGTGAGTCACTTTTAAAATGACTCCTCTTATTTGAACTCAGAAGGGAAAAAAGAAAGAGAAAATCATAAAAAAGTTAGGCAAGCTTGCAAAACGGATTAAAAGTCCTTGCACTCATCCCACTAATTACAAAATCAGTGTACACTCTGCTCCTGAGGCTTGGCGGTGCGGTGGATGAGTGGGCACCCGTGGGGTGGTGCTCCGTGCATGTGTCGGTGTGGGTACGCACTTTTCATCTTCAGCTTTTCCTCTTTGATTCCTGCCCTGGATTCTCTTTCTTTCTTTCTTTCTTTTTTTTTTTTCCTCCTTCCTAGACTTATGGCAGAGGGGGGTGAATCAAGAAAGCAGAGTCCCTGGTACAGATAATGGGGTACTGGGAGCCACCTGCCTGCGCACATTTTAGTTTCCTTTAATATATTTGCCAGCATGGGTCGCTTGGGGGCGCTCTTTCAGTCACCGGGTTACAGACGTAGCCGGTGCTCTATGCTGTGGTTATGAAGGAAACGAGGCCAGTACTTGCTTCACACATTCCTGGTTCCCAGGCGGAAAGGTTTCAGGATCAGGAACAGGGAGTGGGGACAAAAAGACTTTGATGAAGCCAGTCTGGTTCAGGTTTTCTATGCTGGGACCTTTATTGTTCTCAGGAAAGCTGCTGGAAACTTAAAAGGCTAATAGGAAATACAGTTTCCCTTCAAAGATAACACAGAAAGTTCTCAGGCTGCAGATTTGCAATTTATCCTCACACCCGCTGAGGCAGGCAGCAGGGGTCTAAATCTGCCTCTCATTTATAATGCTTTGTTGGAGCGACCACAGGACCAGGCCCAAAGAGCAGGGACCGCGGCACAGGTCTGTCACTCTAGTTCTGTTTACTAGGAATTTTACGAAATCTGGAGCGCCGTCTAAATGAATTTTGTTTTCTGCTGCTTTCCTGCACGCTCTTTATGTTTTAGTACTGTTAGAACACGTGATACTAAGAACACCTATTTATGAGAAAAATTGACTGAACTCTCACCATATTATTATATTTTACTTTTAAGCCGTTATGTTGACTGTTTTCGGAGACAGGGTTTCACCGTGCAGTTCCAGTTGGTTGTGAACTTACTTTGGACTCCAGGCTGACCTTCAGCTCCCAGCAATCCTCCTGCCTCAGCCTCCAAATACTGGGATTAGAGGCTTGTGCCATCATGTCTAGCTTTAAGTTTTTAAAAGGAAGAATATCTTTTTTGGCTTTTGTCTTGAGGATTGATGCCAGGGCCTTATACATGCCAAGCACACTATCCCTGAGCTACATCACTGTCCCCCAAATGGAGAATAGTTTACTCAAATATTATTATGTACATGATGGGATCAGTATACTCATTGCAGAGTCTATGTTTTGGGTGCTTTTATTTAATGATGACAGACGCTTACCTTCTGGAACATTCTTCCTGATTCACTGCTATGCAAACATTTTGAAACAAAAAACCCCAGCAACATTGAAAGTAACATAGAATTTGTGGGAATGTAAGCTAGAATACCATTACAGAAAACAGAGTAGAGGGTCTTCAGAAAGTGAAAATTGGAACTATAGGGTGTAGCAGTCCCACCACTGGGTATGTATCTGCTATGGCAGGTGTCCAGACATTCCCCCATGCTGTATGGCGTTACATGTGGGGCTTTTGGAGATAGGTGGATCCAAGGTTGTCATGCTGGATCAAGGATGTCATGCTTGGGCTGATTTAGGATTAAGGTTGGGGGTGCGGCAGGTGACCTGGATAACATGAGGCAGAAAGAGGGCTGTGATACCCCCACGTGCTGCTTGCTACTTCACTGCTTCACTGCCTTCTTCTGCCCACCATGGGCTGTTTCTCCTCCGTGGTGCCCCTCTGCCATGAGCCACTCTGCTTTGAGCCCGGGGGCTAAGATCTGAAACCTCTACAAACTGGGAGCTAAATAAACATTTCGTCCTTTAATTTTGGGTATTAGGTATTTTGCCTTAGCAATGAGAAAAAGTACCCAAGACAGCATCCAAAGGAAATGGAGTCAGCATATTGACGGGATATCTGCATTCCTGCAGCTACGGCTGCGCTGTTCCTAGAAGCCATAATACGGAGGCAACCTAAGTGTCTGCCGTCGGGCGAATGGATAAGAAGAATGTGGCATCTATACACAGCAGGACACTGCCCAGCCACAAAAAGGAAGGCAAGCCAGCTCTTTGTAAGGGCATGGATGAGCCTGAGGGATGTTGTGTTAAGTGAGAGAAGTCAGGGGCCAAAAGACAAAGCTCAAGGTCTCAGTTGTACATGGAAGCTAAAGATGCTATAGTCAGGAAGGTGGTGATTGGGAGATGGTGGACAAATCCACAATTTTAATATGAAAGAATCAGTTCTGGTGATCTGTTGTATAACATGGTGACTCTCACTAATAGCAATTCACTGTATATTTGAAAATTGCTAAAAGGAGATTTTAAATGTTCTTACCATGTACAAAACAATGACCATGTGAAGTACAATACATGTTAGTACAGTTCAACCATTCTACAATATACACGTATTTCAGAATCTCATGGTGTATGCCAAGGACATACAGTGTTTGTCAATCAAGCTTTTTAAAAAATGTAGCACAATATGTCTTGTTGGATAGCTAGCAATTGGCTTTACTTTAAAAGGAAACAGCAGTATTTTTAATATAGTCATATCTTTACATAGAAAATAAATCTATATTAATTAATTTCATCTGCTTTGATATGGGCAAATGATGTGTTACTACAATATTATCAGTTTTGGAATAAAAGCCAATAGTTACTACTTAGAACAGAAGAAACCTTGAATTGATTCTAAAAAGCAAATGTACAAGGAATGTTCAAAAACTATGTTGAACATTTACACTTGATCTTAGCTGAAAGGCCTGCTATGATCCCTCTCAAAATCCTCCCCCTAATTTGCACACACTTAGCCCATGGTTCTCGCTGCACTCTGGGGAAGTTCTGGAACGTTCTTTCCTGATTGTCTTTATGATATGTGATAGCAAACACAATGAATGCTGCTGCTCGTGCCACCTGACAGCAAGACAGGCTCATGAAGACAGGATGCTGTGTCCCCACCCAACACTAAGTGGCAAGAAGTGTGTTTGAAGTGGGGGGGTGTGATTCTGAGATGGACTAATGAGCATGTGTCACTTACTTTCATAAGCTGGCAGTGATATTTAAACACAATATTTTCACATCTCATATTTATGAATTAGTGGAAGAGAAGGCCATATTTTTCAGATTTTCAGGTATGTCTCATCCCTTACATCACCCCAAACACACAAAAATTTTCTTTTTTTTTTTAATTTTGTACCTGGAATTGAACTCCAACCCTGATGCTTGCCAGGCAGGCACTATGCCACTGAGCTGTATCCCCAGCCAAAATTTTAAAACTAGAGGACTAGTTTAAGTAGAATGGGCTGCCAAAATCTCTGTGGGCTGGTGCAAAGCCTGAAGAATTTCTTTCCAGGAGTGTGGTGATTTACTGTCAGGAAAGCCATGTGAGAAAGTGCTTCCTTGTGGACAGAGTCCTCCCGCTGGCGCAGACCTCCCGGACCTCTGTGGGCATAAGCCATTCCTGGGCTCTACCACCATCAGCAGCTCTGGTCTAATAGAGTTGATTCTCCTATTCCATCTGCCAAAACAGTACTTTATCAGTGTCACCAATGTGTGTATCAAAGTATTATTTGAATAGTATGTGTTATAAGTTCTCAAAAAATTAGATCATAAATGTTTTCTTCATTAAAAATGTCAGTCACCTGAAAATCTACTTTTGCTGTCTAAGATTCTAGTCCTTTATGACACTATTTCAGTGAACTTTTCAAACTTAAAAACATGAACTTAAAGCTGGCTTTGAACACTGTTAGAAGAAGTCTTCACAATGGGAGATATACTTGTTTTTAAACCTTTGAATCGTCAGCCTTTTCTCACTAAAAGTCATCCTCACCACTCCCACCTCTGCCAGCCACTGGCCTACATGCTTTGTAGACATAGTTAGTCCTGTGACTCATTACAACGCTCCTGTTTGTGGGTACTGCATCATGCAGTAGGTGTTTCACAGATTAGAAAACCAAAGTGAGGGAATGTGCTAAGGAACTTGAAAGCTGGGGAATTAAAAGTCTGAAAAAGCATGCATTTACTCCTAGCCCAGGCTTTGAATTAAGAATATTTTTGTAATCAACTTTATATTTTAAGACCACTTTTGACAGTGCTGTTAAAAGTCTTAATAGTATGGGTGTTTGTGTGTTTTTACTAATTAATTTGATCTTTTCCATAACTGTATCTGCATTTTAATCTTTATAAATGTCCTGTTTTTTAAATCACTGCTGAAAGCAAGGTATTAAACACACTAATATGAAGTCCTCCTTCTGACAGGACACACTCTTATCCTATTGTGTTCTGGATTACACTTCTTGCCACATCTATGCACACTAATACAGCTCACATTTTACCCAAACCACGTGGTGCATACTGCTAATCTATATGACAAAAGCCCCAGAACACAATAATTAAAATATGCAAATCTCTTCATAATAGGCTGATTTTACAGTCTTTGTTCGTAGAAAGTCCCTACTGATTTTGGATGTGAAACATTTTGTCATTAGTTTTAATTGTTAATTAAATAACAAAAACATACACAGAATTCTCTAAATCTATACCAAAAGAAACATTTTAATACACTGTCCTGGTAAGTTTCCAACTGTTCAAACTGTACAGAAGATCTCCTTAACAAAATGCAACTTCGAGAGATTCACATTTGCTTTTAGGAAAGATCTGAGAAAAACATGTAGGTTACCCAGAAAATAGTGAGGTAGGTGCTCAAGTGCTTTGTGACTGATAACTTCATGTAACAAGTTGGATAAAACAAACTGCAATGAAGACGTCCATATTCACATGCAAACCACCTTTCTCCGTTCCAGCATGCCAGGTTTGTGACAGGGAGTTGGGTTTCTGAAATCCAGAGAAACTGAACGAGGAGCAAATGTTTAAGACCACGAATGCATATCAGGAGTCTCAGATGACCGTGGCAAACGGGAGGAGATGGACATGCATAGTTGCCCCGTGCAGGGCTTTGGAGCAGCAGCTCTGGAGAGAGCTGCCCAACAGTTGCTGTGCCAGGTGCAGGGCTGGGGGCAGGGGACAGTCCTGGCAGGTTACAGGGAAGTGGCCACTCAGAAGACGATGTGCTCCTCTTACCAGTAGAGAGGAATCTCAGAGATGTTGATTTAATAGAATGGGGCACAGGTGGTGACTGTCACCTTGAAGACCCTCCTGTCACTGGTGTCAGATGATTTGCTGTGCCTTCAGGCTAGGAAATAGGGATACGATTTCCTGAATTCTTGTGCCAATTGGCAGATATACTTTGCAAACACTGGAAAGCAGCTTTTTTTTTTTCCTTTTTAAAAAGACAGGGGTGCTATATGCTTGCATGAGTGTGTCCCCTGATGTTACCTGTTAGAATGACTAATAGAGCACAGGTTGCTGAGCACCTCTGCCACAAATACATACGATATTTGAGCCTCACAATTCTTGAGAAGGAAGGATGACTAGATATTATGAAAACCATTTTGTAGGTGAGGAAACTGAGACATAGATCAATTTGTCTTCAACCTCCTCATGGCTAAAAAATGTAAAGTCAAATTTGATCAGAACCCATATTTACTTCATTGCTATTTCTACAAAAGGCTTCCTGTGGATAAAATATTCTACTTTGGCTATTTATTCCTTAACTCTCCAGTAATCAGACTAAAGGACCATGTTTTAAAAAATCAACCTTTGGACTAGTACTAAATAAACCATTACCTAACAAAGTTGAGAAGGATTTTGCGTTTTGATTCTCCTTCTCCTTCTTCTTCTTTTCCTTCTCCATCTCCTTCTCCTTCTCCTTCTCCTTCTCCTTC
>PVKN010013025.1:0-20254 GCA_004027915.1 Capromys pilorides
CCTCCTCTTCTCCTCCTCTTCCTCCTCCTCCTCCTCCTCCTCCTCCTCCTCCTCCTCCTCCTCTTTTTCTTCCTCTTCTTTTTCAACTAGAGGTTGAACCCAGGGGCTTTCCACTCTGAGACAGGATCTCACTAAATTGCTAAATCCCCTGGGCTGGGCCGGGCCTTAACCTGTCAGCCTTAGCCCCTGGGATTACAGTCCCCTGTGCTCTACCCCTCACATCGCCCCCTTGCCTGCTTTCCAGGTGTCCTGTGAATAAGGCCCCCCACGAACCCTCTCTACTTCTCCTGGAGTCACAGACCCTGCAGCTATGTCAGCAGAAGGTGCCGCTGTCATGCAGAAGCAGCAGTCAATCCAGATGCACTGGAGGACACGCGATGTTCCTTGGCGTCTTAGGAAGAACATCGTGGAAGAAAAGAAAAATGAAAAAAGAAGAGAGGAAAGTCTGAGGACAAAGTCAGCACTGCATGCACCCTGTGGTCGCAGAATGGCTGTTGTTTTGTGCTTTGAGTCCCTCCTGTTCTATCATTACGCCAGAGGAATGGTTCTGGGGGGCCAAGGGCCTGCAACTGGGCGAGTTTGTCGGCCGGAGCCTTGCCATCTCACACAAACTGCTCATCTTAGAAACTCCAAGCAGACAAAACAGACTCCACTGTGCCCCCTCTGCGCATCCTTCATCGGCCCTGGAACTTCCTGTTTGCAGATCGGGTCAAATCATGTCTTCTGGAAATGACCCAGCCCCGCCCCTGCCACCACCCTGGCTTCGCTGGCCAGCTGGCTGACTCCAGCGCTTCTCAGGCCGTGACCTGTCCCTCTCCCCCTCCCCACCTCCACATCCTGGCCCTGCTTCCGGGCTCCGTTCAAGGGCCACTGCACCCTGGTCCATCATGGTTCATCTCATCTCAGCTCACATTCTGGGTACTGAGAGAAAGAAAGAAAGAAAGAATGAAGGAAGGAAGGAAGGAAGGAAGGAAGGAAGGAAGGAAGGAAGGAAAGAAAGAAAGAAAGAAAGAAAGAAAGAAAGAAAGAAAGAAAGGAAGGAAGGAAGGAAGGAAATTATTTCCTGTGAGCTAGTTTTATAAAAATAGAATGGGTTTTATAAAAAGAAGACAAGAGTGGCATGCACTCACCTAGTAGTTTCTCTAATTATAGATGGTTGAGTGTCAAGGGCAACCACATTGGGTGACAGAAGGGTTGTGTCAGACAGGATGTGTCGTTTCCCGGCTCCCCTGTTGAGCCCAGTGCATGCCTTAAAAGCATCTTAAAATTACAACCTGACAGTTACTCAAGTAGGAAGTTTCCCCGTTCGCTGAGCTGCAGTTTGCAGTTTTGTATTACCAAAAATATTTAATTCCCAGTATCTGGCTTTATTCTCTAAAAGTTTGGCGGTTTGTTATTTCCCCAGACACAGTTAACTTTTCTTTTCTTTTTTTTTTTTTTCAGGGAAAAGATAGACATTTAGGAGGAGGTAGAAGTTTGGAAAAAAAAAAAAAAAGACAAAAAGCTGAAATCTTACTGCTATCATGCCAGAGTTGCATTTTCCTCTTTCACATCCTTTGCTGCTGTTATTAGTAGCGCAATTGCTACTGCAAGGATAGGGACAAGGATGTCATAAACTCAACACTTGAATTGAAATGTCCTGGTCTATGGAACATAGAACTGTAAGAAGAAATGGAGACAAAGACAGACAGACAGACCAGAGCTGGGTGAGGCGGCAGACACTGAATCCCAGCACTTTGGGAGGCTGAGGCAGGAGGACCTCGAGTTGGAGCCCAACTTGGGCAACTTCTCAATTTAGGGAAACCCTGTCTCAAAAGAAAAATAAGATACATAAAAGGAACCGGGGACAGAGCTCAGGAGGAAGGACCTGGATTCTACCACTAACATACACACACACACACATGCCTGACATTCCATGACTTCAGCATCTCTGTGATTATTTATAACCCTTTTCCTGACACATGAATGGACTTCTGGGAAATTTTTTTTTAAGGTGGAGCCCCTCAAGCTGGCTGCTTCCACCTTTAACAGAGGTCACAAACCAGCCCTCCACACAGCACCCCAGGGCCAGCAGATGCGCTTAGCTGAGACCATGTGGGGATTTTGAAAAGAACAGGATGTCCTCATCCTTAAACTTCCACACAAATATATAGGCTTATATAAAATAAGCATACTTTTCTGTAAACACAGCCTTCTATAAAAATACAAATTTATTTATTAGCTCGGAATAAAATAAAACCAAAGGAGGAGCCCAGGGAGGTGATTTCGCCACCAGCTGTCAGCCCAGGAAGCAGCTCCGAGCATGCATGGCGGTTCACAGAATGTGCTGGTCTGGCCAAGTGACGGTTTTCTCCTGTATCTGGGAGCCCTCATTCCAGAGCAGGGCTCCCTCGGTAGCTGGTAGAGACCCGGCTTCCAAGGGGAGAGCACCAGGTTCCTCTCCCTGCCCACACAATCAGCTGGAGCACCCAGCCCGGTCCCTCCTACCCCAGCATGGCTCGCCTGCCTTCTACCCCGATCGTCGCTCGGCGAGCCCTGACATTGATTCTCTCAAAAGTTCCCTGAGGAAAAAGGGTAGCCAGGTGACACCTCGAGCCTTGTGCAAACTGAAAATCATGTGCTAGGTCTCAGCCACAGAGTTCTAATACTAAGTCAGGCTGGGCACGGTGGCATGCCCTGGGACTCCAGTGCTTGGGATCCTGAGGCAGGAGGAGGGAGAGTTGGAAGGCAGCCTGGGTCACACAGCAAGTTCAAGGCCAGGCTGGACCACACAGCAAGATTGTATTCCACAACAGAAAACCTCAATCACAAAAAATAATAATCAGAACTAACCCCCACCCCCATCTCTGGGCCGTGCAATTCAAACTCTTTTTTTCTTTTTTTCCAGAAAGCTAAATGTCTTATTGGGATGGTGGGCCTCAGGCGGGCCAAGGGCCCTCACTGCTCTGCATGATCACCCTGAATGCTGGGATTACAGCGTTCAGCACTATCTCTAGAGTTCTGGGGCTTCTTGACGTCCGTAAGCTCCTGCAGTCTGCAGAAGGGCTCCAGACACCGGGCTGCCCAGCAGTCATCTGCATGGAAGGCCAGACCTACCGAGGCTGGGTTCTGCAGCCTCCCTGTCCGGCCAGTGAAGCCATGCTCCTCCAGTGTCTCACCATCATCTAGAAGCTGGTCGTCCTTGTACAGGCCTCCTCCGGTGGCCACTTAAGGATCCCCTGGATCACATGCTTCAGCTCCAACACGGTGCTCAACTCCTTGGCCTCCGTGAAGATCGTGGTCTTGTGGCACTGGATCTGGAGGAACAGGTCCATCTCGGCAGCTGCCTCTTGCTCGATGAAGAAGAGACAGAATCAGGGGAGATGACGCTTCTCACTTAGCCAGGAGAGTGGCAGGCTGCACTGGGAATCCAGTCCAAACTCTTAATGGCAAACCGATAATAGCTTCCATTTCGAACCCTTACTCTGTACGTTGGGTCATTCTCCTAATTACCTAGCACCTAGTGTAACCCACTCTTGGTATCCTTTTTTTTTTTTTTTTTTTAAGATTTATGTTTTAAAAACCCAGGCCCATACATTCTGTATCTTCTTTAGTCTATTTCAATTGATACGATCAATTGGTCAACTACCTCTTTTGCATTGATTCATCAAGGTCTATGCCTCCAAATGCCATTACTTTTTTAACAAAACTTTTGTACTTTTATGAGTAAATGTTTGCAGTACATAATAATTATATTCATTGTCGTAAATTGGTGCACACACATGACACAGCTCAATTATTTTCTCCTTTTCACTCCAACCCTAGTTTTAATTATTTTTCCTTGCCAGTATGAGATCCATTTGTTTTGTAATTCCTTATCAAGTTAATTATCATAAACATAAGTTAATAGAGTGACAAAGAGGCCAAAACATATAAAATATAGAAGACAATTATACTCAATCAATGTACACTTTTTGATTTGCTTTTCTGAGACAGAGTCTTCGTCTTAATTAAGGTTGGCCTTGAACTCACTATGTCACTGTGTAACCCAGGCTGGCCTCAAACTCCCAGCAATCCTCCTACCTCAGCCTCCTGAGGGCTGGGATTACAGGCATGCACCGCCACACCCGGCTTAGATACATAGGTCATGCTGAATTACACTGACTTTCTCTTTTTTCCTACCGCCTATCTTTTATTTGTATCTTGTGTTTCTCACATAAGAGAAACCATCAGCTATTTAAGCGTGTTTGTCTGGCCTACTTTATTTAATGTTATCACCTCCGGGTTTCTCTTTCTTCACCATACAGTAACACTCCATTGGGCATGAATACCAGACTCCTGGTTTTTGAAATAGAACTGAATGCAAAGGGAGGCCAAACACCTTTGATTGGAACAGTTCCAAAGAAAGGATACAATTAAAGCATCCAAATAGCCAATATTTTGATTTAGAATTGTTTATAAAACATCTTAAAATCAACTAAAGGACAATCACCATCTGTTGATCTACATGCAGAACTTTTTTTTACAACCACTGAGAGGAAGAATAATATAATGAGAAAAGAAATTTCCATTTGCGTTTTAGAAAACCCAACCGAAAAATTCAACCAGAAAAGCATAAGTGAAATAGTGCTCTTTGCTCCTCTTTTTGAGGTCTAAAGTTGCAATACGTACATATATACAACTGGATGTATTTCTGCTTTATACACCATATATCCATAGTCATATTATACACCATACAGCTGTTCTCATAAAGAGGGTAGAACTGGATTATGCCTAGCTAAACTGCTATGATATAACAATACTTAAATTAGAAAAGACACAAACTAAAAGTTCGCTGGGCACTGAATAAATCCAAAGAAAGAAAGCCTTTTGAATCATGAACTGTTGAGGGTCATTCTACATGGCAACACACATTTAGCCTGAGGATAAAAGAATTCATCTCGAGCCACGCGCCGTCTTCAAGACTCTATCCCTCTCACAACCTACTCCATTCTATGTGCATTTACTGTCATGTTTACAGTCCTAAATCGGGGTTTGCCAAATACTGCTGAGCCAAGCCATTCAGCACCCAAGTCTCGAAAGAAGACAAATACATATTCTACCCCTGATCGCTTCAGAGAATCTGTTCAGCAGTTCAGCCACCCACGACTTCTACAAACTGGCTGCAGTTATATTTTCCACACAAGGTTCCTTAGGACCTCAACGAGATAATGCACGCAGCTCCCGCCGCGCTTGGCCTAGGCACGATTTGCAACCGCAGGGCAATGGAATAGATAACTTCCTATCTGCCTGGCCCAACGTGGCGGCTTGAGGACTCTACAAAAGGGTGGGGCGCTGGCGTCTAACGCTGTCTACTAAATTCTGTAGGTTTAATGGCGGAGTCATACTTTTAAGAGGCTGGGTGTGGAGAGAACAAGCGCGTCCGCCGGTCTCCTTTGCAATGGTCCTGACGCAGAAGCCAGATCACAGCCAACAGGGCCAGCCCCTGCAGCTGTCCGCTTCTTCCTCCGGGCTGGAAAGCTCTGGCAATGAAAACACCACCACGTGGCCTGCAGTCTAGACCTCACGCTCTTTCCACCAATGGAGAGCAGTGTTGCCAAGTCGGGGGCGGGTGTTCAGCAGGGTGGTTACGCCCACAGACGCCACGGATTGGCCAAGGGGGCGGTGCTCGCCCTTCCTGAATGGGCTGGCGGCCAATGGTGGACGACCGAAGAAACCCCGCCCTGTCAGCCGCCGGAGCCCCGGAACCAGGGGGCGGGGCAGTGCCTGCTGGAGGCGGGGCGGAGGCGGGGCAGTGCCTGCCGGGGGCGGGGCTGGGCGCTGCCCGGCGCGCTGGGCTGGCTGCTGAGGTGGCCGTCGCCGGCTCCGAGCTGCGGCTCCCCGGGTCGAGCCCCCGATGGAGGCCGAGGCCGCGGACGCCGCTCCGGGCGGAGTCGAGGCGGCGCTCAGCTGCTTCTCTTTCAACCAAGACTGCACGTAAGGCTCGGCGCCCGCCTTGCCGGGCCGTGAGGGGCGGACTGTGGCTACCGCGGCGGCGTCCGGGGGGCAGCGAGCGGTGCGGGCCTGCGACCGGGGCCTCGGGGCGACAGCGCCGCCAGCCTCGCGCGTGTCGGGGTCTCGCGCACCGCAGCCGCGGGGGGAGGGGTGGGCAGGGGAGGCGGGCGCGGGCCGGGGCAGCTCGTGGCCAGGCTGGGGCCGGGAGGACAGACGGCGCCGAGACAAAGACAGCGGCGGGCAGGGCGCTGCGAGAGCCCCCGGGACCGGGGAGCTGGGGCCGGGAAGACCGGAGAAGAGGAAAAACTTTCCCATTTGTCCTTGAGCATCTCAACGTGGCATCTGGGCAGGGCCTCAGCCAGAGCGGCAGCCTATCCCAGACCTGGGCATCCTGCCCGGCTGCTGGGATGTCAGAAATCTTGGGATTTCTCTCGCTGGGCTTCGCATCACCCACCCGTTCGCACTCCTGGCAGGTCAGAAGCTCTCTTCGACCTAGACTGCTTTCTTCTCGGGAGCAGGAGCTTCATCCTGTTGCTTTTGAGTGGATATTTTAATGTTTCACTTTGACTTTCACATTTGGACTTTGGTCTAAGAGCTGGGAATTGCTGGACTGTGTTGCGGGCATCCGCAGGATTGTCTCCGAGGCAAACGCCTATTTTTTTCCCTCTTGTCTTGGAAGCAAGCCCCGGGAACCGTATGGAATAATCCCTTTGGAATGTGCTCCGGGAGCACCAGGCAGCCTGGGCAGGGATAACCACTTCCCCGCTGTCCACTTCCTGCTGTACCAGTTTCTGTTGTGACCTTTGTCTGGAGTCTGGATTCGGGCTTGTGTCTGAGCTGTGCTAATACTGAACATTTGATGGTGTAATTAAGGCCATCTTGTACCACAAGCAGCCCTGGTCTCCATTCCCTTTGTATTTCTGTTTAAAAACACCCTGCACTAAACAATATGCCTTTGTGTTAAAAAAGAAAAAAAACTATGTGTACTCATGTATCCAGTAGCTCCGGACCTTGGGTATATGAGTGGCTTTCAAGATTTTTGTGTTTTGTTTTGTTTTTTTACCACTACCCACAATAATAAGTATGTATTATGTATCATCTCCCACCTCCCATATGCATATAGTAACCACAAAACTATATGTGTAATGCCCTTTAGTATTTTCCATATCTTTTCCCCCCAGGGCTGCCTACAACAAATTATTTAGCATCTGCTGTTAGGTGAAACTCACATGACAGTACAGATAAAATTCTGCAGTTTTGTAAGAAACATTTTGCAAGAGGATATATCTGTTGAAATGCCTTGGTATGATCTTCCTTCCCGATTGAATGCAGGTTAAGGAGGTGCATTAGTTTACCTATATGTAGTAAATGTTCTAAATTCTACTTTGTGACATTATTAGATTTGGACTTTTTTTTTAACTCTGGTTATAAAATAATAAACCATAATTAATAAACCATACTTATATAAAATAATAATAAAATAAGCTTCCTATAGCAAATGGATAAGAATATTATTTTTAAAACTGTAGGGTGCTTTGAAAGTTACTTTCCTTAGTGTCTGCTGTCAGGTCTGTTGTCTTGGATGAAAGCTCTATTCGGCAGCTCTCTTGACTATAAATAAAAGTTCTTGACACAGTGAGTGGCTTTCAGCCACACAGGGTATGACATTAGACTTTAAAATAAGTCAACCCCCTTATCCAGTGTTTTTAAGAGAATCTGTGTTTTTTTTTTTCCATTTTTTGTTTTTGCTTTTGTTTTTTATAAATGCCTGGTGCTATGCTAGATGGCTGGAATGCATTTTAAAATTTGACTAATGATATGTATTTGTCCCATTCTTCTGAGCCACAAAAATTTTGTTCCTGGGCCGGCGAGATGTTTCAGTGGTCTAAAGCGCCTGTGTAGGAAGGCTCAGGCAACTACAGGGACTGCGGTTCGATCCCCGGCACCACATGCTGCGCCAGCGCCACCACCAGGGCAGGCTGAGCCAGCCACAAAATAAATAAATAAAGAAACAAACAAACACAACAAGCAAATAAATAAATAAAATTTAAAAAAAAAATTTTGTTCCTACAGAAAAATCTCATGCATAAAATAAAGCATAAATCCAAATTCCTTGATTTAGAGTCTTTTATTTCTCTAAATATATATGTATTCCCTCTGAGATACTCCTAGTAGCATGTGACTGTAGCCCCTGCTACTCTGGAGGCTGAGCAGGCGAAAGCACTTGCACCCACAAATTTGAGGCCAGTCTGGGCAACATAACATGACTGTCAAAAAACAAAGCAAAACAAAAACTAAAGCAAAACCTCTGCTCCTGCTTGCAAGTTTTACAAACCTGTTTGCAATTAAATATGTCTGTATGTGTGGAAAAAGCTTATGTGAAGAAAATTTTAAAACATGTTAGAATATACTTGAAAGTTTTAAGATGCTTCTTGTTTGGTCGGTTGCCACTTGCCTCAGGTTCCAGGCTCCATACCTTAGTGCTGACTGCATTGCTGCTGGTATGCAAATATCTCCACCTGTGTTTCGCTTCTCAGCAGGTTCAAGGGCTGAGAGACAAACTGTGGAAACCAGTTGACTGTAGCTTCCCGTCCCTGTCCCAGGAAAAAACAAATATTTGGATTAAAAAAAAAAAAAATTCTGGGGAAAAATCCTGAGGTCATCTGTTTTTAGGTTGGTGAAACCAGAGCCTTGGCACCCAGGCTTGTACGTTGCTTATTTTAGCATGTGCTTCCCCTCAGTGGAGCACAAAGCTCACCTCTGCATGTGTTTGCTGTAAGTGAGGAAGTTGAACTAAGCCACTCTGACAGCTGTTTCCCCAGGTGGACCTGCTCAGAGTCCCACTGCTTATCCGGAGTGGGCTTCATGTGGGGGAAGTTGGACTCGTACCTCGCCTCTTTATAAAATGGAAAACTAAGGAAAATGGGCTTGTTTTGTCTTGTTTTTTTAGTCCACATTGACTCAAGTAGATACTTGGTTTTTATTGCATTTGTTGGTTGCGATGATAGCATACAGTATAGTTTTCAAGCCTGGCTGCCGATGAGCATTTGGAAAGAATCCAGTTGAGCTTCCCATTCGAGTTTATAAAGCATATAAACTTAGAAATAAACACAAGAAAATATCTTTTAAATTTTTGCCTACAAATTACCTACTTTGGATGTGTGTATTTCTTTTTTTTAAAATCAAAAACAAGGAATCGTTAGGAAAAGAAAAAATAATTTGCCTCTTGGTAAAAGCGCTTCTCAAATACCTAATCATGTTGTAGATGGAGATATTACAAATATTTTGAAACACTCCATTTTTCCCATACCTACCTGGCTTGGAAAACACAACTTCCAATAGATTTGACAGCTTGCTTAACTCCGCCACCCACGCAATTTCTGTCCTTCTATTTTTCTTTTCTTTTTGCTGTATCTGGCAAGACATGTTTCCTCCACTTAAGAAGTTATCAAGGATCTAAGCTCCTGGAGATATATGTTTACGTGGACTTCAGGAGCCTGAGGGAAAGAGGTATCTATTTTCAGGTAGATCTGTGGTTAGAGTACCTACTGTCATGCCTATGGTGTCTCTATCTTCCACAGATCCCTAGCGATTGGAACCAAAGCCGGTTACAAGCTGTTTTCTTTGAGTTCTGTGGAGCAACTGGATCAAGTCCATGGGAATAGTAAGTTGTGTATGTGTGTGTTTGTGTGTACCTGTGTGTGCACACATATGTGCACAGGCTCACGTGTGCTGCCACACGCCCACCCATCCAATCAAGAAATCTTACAGACAAAAACTCCTTTCTCTGGACTTTTAGCTTGAGCTTTCCGGTTTTTCTTCCCTCAACCACCAATGTGAGGAGTCAGTATTTTTCAGACTTAAGTATAAATTGTTGTCTGCACTTGCTTAACCATTTGAGTCCCAAGGGGTATTGAAAAAACACTGTCGAAGAATCCCAAACAGCGCAACTGCACTTTCTCTAAATGAGTACGAAAAGACCCAAACAGCTTTGTTTCTTTTACATCGATGAATTCCAATCGGGATTTAATGTACTATTTATATTAAAAAGAGCTGTGTGATGTACTTGCGTCAGTAAATCTGAGTGTGCAACTTCGACAATTGGTAACGCACTGTCAGTTGTCCACAATGTTTGAAATGTGCTGGGTTTTCTCCACATAAAATCTCAGCAGCGCAATCGCGCTGCTTGGGACTCAAACAGTTAAAAAACACAATGAATCCCTTACCAAAACTTGGTAGTAATTTAAGGAAGATCCCCTTGGTTATGTTAAGAAACCCCTTCCCTGAAATGATCCTGTTGATATTTGCTATGTACTTTGGTACTTGGTCATCATTTTTTAGGACTGTCACACCCATAGATCACTCACGACTTCTCTTTACCATTATATTGGCATTATTGATTACTGATATGACTTATTTGATCAGGAAAATATTTTATTTACTTTAATAAGACCACACTGTCCTATTTATATGGCTGATGCTGAAAACATTGATATATTTCTAGAAGATACTAAAAATAATTCAGCCTAGAAATATGACTGATTTTTCTGAGCAACAGTTTTCTGCCAACATAGTAGTAAGAGTATATATAACCTTTGGGTTTCCTAGAAAGAAAATGGTTTGGTAAAGAATATGTTGGGGCCTTACTTTATTTGTAAAGTATCACTTTGCCTATACCATTTTTGTAACTGTTTTGTTCTGAGTCCGCCCCGTGCTGTTCCCCATGGGACTTGCCCAAGCACAGGCAAGGCAAATGTATGACATGGTGTCAGGAAGACACAGAGCTCTGACTGGTACTGAATATGGAAGTACTTTCTTGCTCATAATACTGATGTTCACATTGTCTTCAGTAGAACAAGAGTTCCACAGAGAGACAGGAAGCACAGGAAGATGTGAAGAGGGGCACAGACTTAGCTGTGTCACTAAGCCCCTGCCCCAGAGTGCTGTCCCTCTAGCAGGACAAGAACAATTCTGAATACAGTGGCTCCCAACCCAGTCATCACATCTTGGAAGTCTCATTCAGGGCGAGGAGAGGTTGAGACAGCCATACCTTTTGAATGTATTTTACAGGGCACACAGTGGAGCCCCTGGGCATGGTGGGGGTTGATTCCATTGTGCATGCAGCCTCCCAGCTGATTCTTGTCACCAGTGTCTCCTGCTCTACAGCTGCCCTGGGAGATAGTTAGGGCTCCCTGGTGGGAAGGGGGCAGTCAGGTGGCCATGAATGTCTCCCGGTGGTGAGCACGAGTCCCAGTGCCCGTCACAGTAACCTGGACACCGCTCTCCCTGCAGATGAAATCCCCGATGTCTACATTGTGGAGCGCCTCTTCTCCAGCAGCCTGGTGGTGGTGGTCAGTCACACAAAGCCCCGGCAGATGAACGTGTATCACTTCAAGAAGGGCACGGAGATCTGCAACTACAGCTACTCCAGCAACATCTTGTCCATAAAGCTGAACCGGCAGGTAAGGAAGCGAGCGCCCTTAGAGCTTGGTGGCTTCTACTGATTGGAGCGCTGGGACAAAAAGGCCAGCATCTTTAACACAAGCATTAGCCAGGTGAGGTGACAAACAGCTGTAATCTCAGCACCCTAAGAGGCTGAGGCAGGAGGATCTCAAGTTAGAGCCTACCCTGTCCAACTTAGTGACTTAGACTCTTGTCTCAAGATAAAAAACAGATAAAGGAATAGAGATGTGACTCAGACATTTAATTAGTTAATTAAAGAGTCATCAAATGCTAGTGATGACTTTAACATGTTTAGGATCTGACTTAGTATGAATTTCAAAGGCTCAGTTCTCACTACTGAAATAAATAGATAACATCAAAAGCTAGTAACTTGACTTTTGATTTTAGCGTGCATGTCTGCTTTGCTAGGGATAGCGTAAAGAGCACCCACTCCGTTGGTTCATTTTTTCAGTGGTGAATTTTCCCTGGTCCTTCGGCCCACATTCCCTCCCCAGTGTCAGCCGTGTACCTTCTGCCCCTGGGTAGGGTGCTGGCTGGGTACCAGTAGGGACGGCTTAGAGTTCTGGCTCGGGGCTGTACCTGGAGCCTCTGCAAGGTCACCTTCACATGCTCCCAGTGATACAAACATGGCTTCCCCACGTCACCTGATGTGACAGTCGAGCATGTGCCACCAGGTTGAGCACTGCCCATTGGGGCGACAAGGGATGGGCCCACTGTGAATGTGAGACAGGAAGAACGAGCCCTTTGACCTTGGCCTAGATAGAGGCATTCCATTGCAGTTCATGGTTCCACCTCTGAAAAGCAGACCCCTGAGGGTAGAGTGTGGACCTCCTGCGTTAGCTCTGAAGGTGGGGGAGAGAATTGCCCCTCTGTCATCTATATGGACTTTCCCAGAAGCTCAGCTGTGAGCGATTGATTGATTGATTGATTGATTGATTGATTGACGTGGTACTGGGGATTGAACTCAGAACCCTGCACTTGCCAGGCAGGTGTTTATTCTACTGAGCTATCTTCCTGGATTCAGCTGTGAGCTCTTAGGCGTCCATTTTTCTTTTTCTCCAGCTAACCCCTAAAGAAATCTTCTTGTAGCATTTTCTTCATTGAAGGAAGGATTCCTCTTATCTCAAATATGCAAATATGCAGTCCATTAGCTTTGAAAATGTAAGCTCTTGTGAAATAAGAGTTTGAGGCATCAGTAGATCTCACCTGCAGTTACTGAATTTTACGTCCTATGAGAGCAGAGACCTGGGCAGTTTTGCTTAGTACTTTAAGACTTGGTGGGAAAACAGGCAGAAGTGTCTGTTTCCTGACTATTGTACAAATAAACAAAGAGTTTTTGTGAGCATCCAGAGATCTCCTTCAGTTAAGCATTCTCAGGAAGGTAGAGGTGGTTGCATTCACTAAGGACTTTCTTCTTTGTACCTAAGCTATTAAGTACTAATGGGGGGGGGGGGGTGAGGGTGTGTCTGGGAATAAAACTCAGGACTTTGAGTTTGGCAGGCAAGCACTGCGCCCCAGCTTATAGGGAAACACAGTGCTTCCTTGGATTTCAGAGGAGGAGGAGGTTGCTGCTTGGAGTCCTTCTGCTGCTTAAATTGGGGATCCACTGCAGCTCCTAGAAAGTAGGATGGTAGAAAAATGGCCGGTGCAAGAAAACATGAGTACTTTCCAGCGAGGAGTAGCAGACATGAGAAGAACAGAAGCCTGTGTTCTCGTCGCAAGAGGGGAAGGCGGCTGGAGAGTACTCTACGTGAAAGTTTTTAAGCAGAACTCTCTGCTCAGATACTCTGAGATCTGTCAGTAGCACATTAACTTTTGTTGGAGGACTTTTTATTTGGGGAACGCATAGTAGCCAGTATGTGAAGATGAAATGTCGTTTTCTCCTTCCTAATGATCTTTTTAAGACTGTTCAGTGAAATGTTCTTTCAAGATGAGAACCCAAAATAACATCTGTTGGGCTTGCCTGTGTGCTTTCTCAGAGTCCTCAAGTGTGTGGCGCTGTTAACCTCTGGCACCAGCCACTCCTCAGCGCACCACTCCCGACGCTGAGGGTCCCATGCCCTGTCTTCGGGTGGACACCACGCACTGCTCGGCAGTGGCTAAGCTAGTGGGAGGCCAGATGTTAATCTCCTTCCGTTCTCTCTTTAGCAATGCTTGGCCAAGGATCATTACGTGAGGCTAACCTGAAAAGTGCAGATAGGTTTTCAGGCAGGAAAAAATGATAGACTTGTGTAAGGAGTTATAAGGAAGCCAAATCTCTAATTTCTGCCCAACAGATAAAAAGGAAAAAAATCTTTAGAAAGAATAAAAGTGATATGTTTCATTTTTACTTGTTGCTATATTCCTTGTATTTAATTGTGAACTGTATCTTACGGGATAAAGAGTATAAAGCAGATATACTTAAGATATATAAAGATTTACTGTTCTTGGACCTTTGCAGTTCTGTTGGCTTGACGCCACAGAGGCTAAATCTGTGAAGCTCCACAGCGGAGTCACTACATTTTTTTAATTGCTAGAGAGGAGTACTGCTTATAAAACTAAGAAAGAGGTGAAGGTCAAGGGGACCAAGAATGGGCCGAGTTAGAGGCAAGGCTATGGTTCTCGTGCAAACTGATTAAGAAAGTAGCTTGGGGAGGGGGGCGGCAGGGGATGGGGAAACAGTCCTCTAATCTCTGTGCTCTGGGAAAAGGGGGATGGAAAGCTTGGGGCTTGCTTGGTGACACAGCAAGACTTCATCTCAAAAAAAAAATAAAAATTAAAAAATAAAAAAGCTGGGGTTATAGTTCAGTGTGAAGTACCATAGATGGATGGATGGATGGATGGATGGATGGATGGATGGATGGATGGACGGACAGACGGATGGACAGATGGGTGGGGGACAGGCAACAGAAGGCCGTTACCAGTCTTTTCTCATTCTAAGAGCATGCTTTAGCAAGATCCAGTTCCTTTCCAGTGCTTTCTCTCCCTCTCTCTCCCTCCCTTTTAATTCCCCTCTGTAGCCTGCGTGGGGGTACCCAGAAATCTGGCTGAGTGGGACCCAGAGTGACTGACACTGTTAGAGGGGACAGCAGACGGTGTACATCAGATCAGCTGAGCTTGGGCTCACGCAGCGCCCTGTGGTTGTGGGATTGGGTGCAGGGCTGGGAGGGGCACTGGGGGCTGCGGAAGCCCCGCCGCAGGCACAAGCACACAGCCAACTGTCCCAGCGACAGTGCGTGCTGCCAGCAGTCAAAGTGGGCAGCAAATCAGAGGATACACTCTTCACAGAGGAACTGATGTTTGTTATCAACCTCGAGATTCTGTTAGGACTTCGTTTGAGCCTCTAAACACCCAGTCTCAGACCTGTGGGATGGAGGCTTAAATAAAATATGAAAAAGCATTTAATCTTTGTTTTTTCTACCTAGCTAACATTGATGGTCTCCATTTTTCTGATCTACCAGGAACCTTAGTAGAAATAAACTTTCCCTAGAGAGGAGCCTGCCGCCTTTTTTGTAATACTTGCAGGTTGCTTCTCTCATTAACTGGCTTTCCTGGGCTTCAGAGGCTCTGGTGCAAGCACTGGCTCCCCAACCCTTTGTTCAGCATAGATATTTGGGGTGCATGGCTAAAGATGTCCCCAGCTGGAATCTCTGGAGGCCAGGGCTTGGCTCCTGGGAGATTCTGAGGCTCATACAAGTCTGAGAAGCAGGAGCCCAAAGGAAACCTGCCAGGCCTGTACGGGCTGCAGGCAGCTGCTCAGGATGTGGAAAGTGGGGTCTGACCACCACTGCCTTCCCTGCACCTCCTAACCAGTCCCAGCCGGGCTTGTGCTGGACTCTACCTTCCATTCCTGAAAACACAGGTGCCACCTGGCAGATAGGGATCTGTAGGCACTGGGGTGGGGGAGCGCCAGGAGGAGAGCGTGGAGGGGACAGGGCCCTTTGACTTTGATAGCATCAGTACATGAGGGACACACTAGCCTTCTTCACCAGGGCGGTGGGGAGTGGCACAGCAGTGGGTGTGGAGGAGAGTTTGGAATAAAGGCAAAGCTGGTCACTAAAGTCTACTTATCCCTTATGTAAAAATGCTTGAGACCAGAAATGTATCAGATCTCAGGGTTTTTCAGATTTTGGAATATTTGTGTAGATTTTGCTGGTTGAGCATTCCTTCCTAACCTGAAATTCAAAATCTGAACATTTTTAAGTACCAGTGCTCAAATTTAGGCAGATGATTTTGAAAGTTTGGATCAGGCAAGTTCAACCTGTATTTGGAGAGGGGTAAAACCTGAGATGCAGTGACACGGAGGCTACAGAGAAACCCACGCTTGTCCAAGGGAGACCTTTGCCACCAGCATTGAAAGGCACTTTGTCAAGTGGAAATAAGAACTAGAGAGTGACCTCAAAATATCTTAAGTGAAAAAGAGAGTATGAGTGTGTGTTCGGAAATCCCTGTTCTAAGAAAGGGAAGTGCCAGAAAGAGGATAGGAGGGAGAGAAGGAGGAGAGAGTGAGAAGAGGAGGAGGAAGAGGAGGAAGAAGAAGAGGAGGAAGAGAAGAAAAGGAAGGAGATTGGTCAGCAGGTCTCATTTCTACATAAAATGTCTTAAGATCTAGTGTTTTAAACGTCTATTCAAATGGACAGTGATGCATGCATTCATGTCCGTAAATAGCCTGGCCTTCCAAACAGGACATCAGAACTCTTTTTTTTAGATGTAAGACCAGCTTTGGACTCTGTGGAGGATGGAGTCTTTGGGTGGAGCCCTTGTCACACAGCTTGTGCAGAGCCTTAGGATCTTTGTGATTACAGAGGTTGCTGGTTTGCCTGGAAGAGTCCATTTATATCCACAACATTAAGGATATGAAGCTGTTGAAGACCCTCCCGGACATCCCTGCAAACCCTACAGGTGAGCTTCAAAACAGAACCAGCACCCCGAATCTCATGTTCAGACACCTCTTTCCTAGGTGTCTATTTAGTACGTGTTTCTAGCTGGGCTGAAGACCTGACATGGTATGTGCTCTGTGAACTTCACGGTGTCCACCGTGAAGTTTTTATGGTGGCAGGTTCCAGTGCTGTTGGGCAGTGGCTTCTCCAGGAGAGCTGGGGAGCTTTGTCACAGCCTCAGAGAAGCCTGTGTTAGTGAGTGGGCCGAGGCCTGTAAGGTGTCTGCATAGGAGACTGCATGTGTCGGAAGTTGCAAGGTGTTCACCTTTACTCTCTTTTGTGGTTGTTTAGAATGAAGTAGATGTAATAATTATAAGCAAGTTTTGACTTGGCACATCTGCAGGGCTGGGCAAAAGATAATGTGAACCACAAAGAATGTGTTTTATTACATTACAAAGAAATTTCTCTGCTTAAATGATATGCTGGAGTATGGGACTAAGGTCTCCTTCTGGAGATTTAGCCCTTTTTAGTACATGTCTGTTTTTTAAAAATAGCAATAGTTTGAGTTTGCTGGATTGAAACAACAGATGATAGTGAGCTAAAAGCCACTGAGAAGGAATCTTTTCCTGAAAGTGGGTAGGGGGGATTGTCACAGAAGAGCAATGTATGTTATCAAATGCTTCTGTTAATATTTATCAATTGTATTCCAAGTTGGTGTCATTAAATGGTGTCTCCTATTTACAGTGGTTTCTGAACTGTTTGCTTTCATGAATTTCAAGATTTCTACAGCTCCACACAAAAAACCTAGACTTTAAGAGCCTTATTGTTTCCGTATTATAACATGGGATAGTAAGAGGCACACCGCCCCCAGCATCAGCTGAGCATACGTGAGTTGGTGTTCGTGCAGGTGGCCAAGATAGAACTTGATGTGCAGTCACTGTGCCCTGGGTTTCATTTCCTTCTCTTTGTCTCACTTATACAGAGAGCCTTTTGATCTCACCTCTTTTATCAGTCAGGGTTTTATTAGAAGAACAGATATAATACAAGATGTGCAAATGTATAAGAAGTTACATGATTGGCTTACAACGGTCAGCCACAGAGTCGGGTGAGGAAGCGTGCAGAGGGCGTCTGCCCACTGGAGACCTCAGGATTCAGTCCAAGGTCTGGAGCTCTCTGCAGCATTCTGGGCAAGTCTGCATCAGGAGGCTGATGGGTCTGTGAGGGAAGGCTGAGGAGCCTGCACTTGAAGGCTGAAGGATTTGAGGAGGAAGCCAGAGAGTCTGCGCTAGAAGCCAGGAGACAGGTCTTGGCCAAGCTAAAGGCCAAGACCAGAGCTCCTCTGAAGAAGCAGAGCCCTCCACTCGTTTCCCTCTGATATCCTTTAAGTGATGAGCCACCCTAGGGCGGCTCCTCTGCACCCCAGGGCATGGAATTGCTGAGCCAATTTAGGTAAGCTTCTAAACTCAAGTTGAAACAGTCCATCGGCCACTACACCTCTCTCTCTGTCTCGGTTTCTGTACGCGTGTGCATGCGTGCGTGCGTGCGTGCGTGCGTGTGTGTGTGTGTGTGTGTTAAGTACATGCTCACCACTGAGCTGTTTTCCCAGCTCAGATTTCAGGCCTTTAAAGTCTTAGTCATTGAGACCGTTAAAAAGCTATCTGTGATAATGACTTCAAGGCACAGTTTACAAAAGTGAAGACAGCAAAGTTATGGCTGTGTCTAGGTGTCCCCCAAGCCTCTGCAGCCATAGGTGGGGCTTCTTCAGGGGTCGCGGAAACCAGAGTGTGTGACACTGTTATTGATTCGTGGTGCAGTGCCAGGATCAGGAGCACCAGGGCGAGAGTGCTGCCTGCCCCGAGCGGCCTGGATAAGAGCTGCGGTTGGCCCTTGTTGCCCTCCCGCCCTCTGCCCACCAGGAGGGGTTTCTCCTCGGCATCTGTCTGCCGTCCCACCTGCCTCAGAGCCAGCTGATGATGGACTGAACCCTCTACAGACTGTGCACTAAATAAAACTTTGCTATCTGACTTTGGGTGTCAGGTATTTTGTCTCAGCAACAAGAGAAAAGCAAGACAGCCAGGGAAGGAATCATGATGAAATGTTTCGTTGTAGAAATGCAGGGTCAAAGCAGTCTGGAAAATAGCTGCTGCAGACACCCTGCATGCTGGCCATAGACACTATCTGCACAGATGGGTGGGTGCTCTCCACAAGTCCGCCCAGCCAGCGCGTGCCCTGGAGCACTGTGCTGCAGACTGTACAGCCTGGCAGACCAGGGTCCGACTGTGGGCTGGAGGCTCTGGATCCGGCTAGAGGAAATGCAAATTATACCTGGCTAGAGATGTTGGATGTTTTAAATGTACTTAGTAGTCATTTGTACCCTTTCTTCTGAGAAGTGTCTTTTCATTTCATTTACCTATATTTTGATGGGGTCATTTGTTTTGAAAGGGTTAATTTTTTTTGCATTCTTCATACACTATATTCAAAGTATTGTTCCTCTATCCTAAAAGTAATTAGTAAAAAGTTTTCCTCCATTCCATAGGTTGCCTTTTCATTCTGTTGCTTCTTTTTCTGTGCAGAAGATTTTTTTTATTATAATCCCATTTGTTGATTCTTATTCTTATTCTTGTCTATCTGTGTGTGTGTGTGTGTGTGTGTGTGTCTGTCTGTCTGTCTGTCTGTCTGTCTGTGTATCTGTCTATAATTTTGAGACAGGGTTTTGCTATCCAGTTCATGCTGGCCTTGAACTCACTTTGTAGCCCAGGCTGGCCTCAAACTAACAGCGATTCTCCTGCCACAACCTCTCAAGTGCTGGGATTATAGGAAAATATTATTATCTGAGCCATTAGCATTCCATTCAGGAAGCCTATGGCTTCAGGTGTTTCTCTCCTACGTCCTTCTCCAGTGGGTTCAGAGTCCCTGCTTTTGTATCTAGGTCCTTGACTCATTCTGATTGGATTTAGTATGGGACAAGAGACAGGCATCATTTCAGTCCTTTGTGAGTGAATTGCACTTTTCTCAGCATCACTTGTTAGGCAGGCTGCCTCTTCTCCTGTGCATACTTTTGGCCTCTTTGTCAATAGACAGATGGCTGTAGGTGTACCGGGCTGCAGCCCTATCTTCCGTTCCACTCCACTGCGGTGTACCTGTTCTTTGTGCCAGTACCATGTTGTTTTCTACCGTAGCTTTGTAATATATTCCAAGTCTGGTATTATGATCTCCAGCGTGGCTTTTTGCCCAAGATTGTTTTGGTTCCACTGGGTCTCTTCCGGTTCCATGTGAATTTTAGGAGCAAGTCCCCCTAAGCCCTTCTTAAACTCACCTTTTTACTTCAGTGAAATGAAATGATCATGCTTGGCACACCGCGCTGCATGGGGAGGAGCCACCCAGCCACGTGCGAGTGAGCCCGGGTGAGGCTGCCGTTCTGTGGGTGCAGCCCGCTGGGTCCACTCACCCTCACATCCCCAGGGCAGCCCCACTACTCTGCTCAAAGCTTCACTGTGCGAGTGTTCCCTCTCTCTGGAACCTTCAGGACTCAAAGCTGACAAGACCCAAGCAAGGAGAACCCCTGCAGGGCCCAAGGCTCCTGTAGGTTCTCCTTGCCTCGCCTTTGTTCTGAGCAGAACTGGAACATGGAGAGTGTGGTTTTGGTTCTATCACCCTCACTGGGTTCACAGGGACACAGAGTCACTGGTTCAGTGGGCTTCGGCACAGTGTCCGGAAGGTGCGCTCCCTCCTCAGGGCCGCTGGCTGTGCTGGGTGTCAAGCTCCCCGCTCAGCGCCTACGGAGGCCTACGGAGGCTGTGGTTCCTTCCTTCCCTGCGTGCTACGGTCCTGCTCATTCCTGTTGTATCTAAGATTGCGGGCTGCTTCCTTTAAAGCGTTTAGCCAGACTGGGCTCAAAGTCAGTTTTCTGCTAACACAGCCATCAGTGACCTGATTGGCCCAGGCTGGAAATCTTTGGG
>PVKN010013026.1:0-20251 GCA_004027915.1 Capromys pilorides
AAAACCTTTACTTGGTCATCACGTTGTGTATACTAAACTCCTACGTGTCCAAAGTAAACTCTTGCTTTTCCTCACAGCATTCACAGCACAAGCAAACTTGCTGCTCCTACAGCCCTACGGTTTAGGAATGGCTCTGTCGTGCAGTCGCTCCTAGTGCCTCTCAATCCCCGCAGCCAGTCCACAAGCAGTTCTTTGGCTTTCTTTCCAAAATACATATCCAGAGTTGAATCGCTTCTGGTCAGCTCTCCCAGCCCTGCCCCCTCTGTATCACCACCATGCCTTTCTGGAGCATTGAATAGACTTCTCCTGTCCATCTGTTTTGCTTGTCCACCTAGAGTTTTCCATCTTCCTGATAGCAGCTGTGATTCTCTTGGATGCATTATGTCATGTCATTTCTCATTGAGAACCTTCTGGTAGCTTCCTGTTGTCTGGAGAAAGGCCAACAGCCTATAATGTCTCATGTTAGCAGGTGTTCCTGGCTATCTCTCTGGCCTCATCTGGGCCTTCTTTCCTTGTCTTCCCACCCCTCCCCAGTCTTACTGACTTCCTTGACTGTGTCTAGCGTAGTGTTGGCTCCAAGCTTATAAATTTGCTATAAGAGGACTTCTCTCCCTTAGATATTTTGCATGGCCTTTTGTTTTTTAGGTCTCTACCCACCTTTTCACCTTTCTGCTGAGCCCTTTCTCAGCTACCTTTCTCCTGTCACAGCAGGTTGTGCTGGACTTTTTCCTTCAGTGAGATACTCCTGAGTTAATACTTTGATGAAAACTGGGAAGAGGTGATCTCTTCTCAGTATGTTTGACCTGAAAATCTTCTGAATATTCTATAAAGTGTTTTAGTTTCTCCATAAATAGTTTAGTCCCAAAGGAGAGTGATCACTCAAGATGCACTGTCAAGAATTGAACTTAGTGATGCTTTCAGCAGGTTCTTCATTTCAGTTTGGAATCATGAGAAATAGAAGCTTACAGGTGGTCTTCTGAAGTTCATAGTGATTCCAGCACCGCTATCAATGCTATAACTCCCAACACAACTGTGAGCAATAAAACTGTTTTTGCATTTTGATTAGTATATATTTGTTATGCAGATTAATGGGTTTCCTTTTGGTGGGTTTATACATGCACAGAATATAATTTCATCATTTTCATCTCTGTCAACCCATTGTCCTGTCCTCCTCGGTAGCGTTACCTTTTGGGTGCTGGTGGATGATATTATATATATATTTTCAGATTCATGTCTTTATCCCCAACCTGTGCAATTTCTTTCTTTGTTTATGTTTTTTGTTTGTTTTTGAGATAGGGTCTCCCTGTGGAGCCCAGGCTGGCCTCAAACTCAATGACAGTCCCACCTCAGCCTCCCAAGTGCTGGGATATTAGGCAGGTGCCACCATGCCTGGGTTACAGTTTGTTAAAGCTGTAGATATATGTATGTCTGTACACAGTGATGAGTCTTAAGTGCAGGGTGGGAGTTCTTGTCAGTTGTATGTCCAGAATGTTGCCTGTTGCAAACCAAGTACTCCCTGAATAGCTGTTGAATGAATGAGTGAAATGGATTCATAACCATTTTAACTTATGAATGATATATATTTAGTTCAACTGATTTACTGTTAACTATATTTGTCACACATCTTAGGTGATTGTAGGCAGAATCACAGAAATTGATTGAAGAGGAACAGATTTTTACCCTTACCTCTGTGTTTTTTACTTCCAGGCCCTAAAGAAGAGGAGGCGAGACCTTTGGCTGAAGCGCCTGAACAGCCCCCCGCCCCGCAGGAGCTGGTCAGCCAGGACGCACTTCCAGAGCTGCAGATCCTTCCCGCTGCTTGTGAGCCCCAGGCAGAGCCAGAAGAGAAACAAGAAGCCGTAGACTGTGAGACGAATGACCTGGAGGAGGAGGAGGAGGAGGAAGAGGAGGATGAAGAGGAAGACGATGAATTGGAAGAAGGTGAGGAAGAAGCCGACGTGCCGAATGAAAGTTCGGTGAAAGAGCCAGAGATACACTGCGATGAGAAGACAGAGGATTTATTTGAAGAAACGCAAAGCATTTCAAATGAAGCTCCCGAAGACTCCCCAGAAGTGACTCCAGTCATCAGAATCCCAGAAGCGAGGGAGGAGGTCAATGGTGACATATTTGAAACGTTCATGTTTCCATGTCAGCATTGCGAAAGGAAGTTCACCACCAAGCAGGGCCTGGAACGCCACATGCACATCCACATGTCTACGATCAACCACGCTTTCAAGTGCAAGTACTGTGGGAAGGCGTTTGGCACGCAGATTAACCGGAGACGGCACGAGCGCCGCCACGAAGCAGGGCTAAAGCGAAAGCCCAGCGCAGCGGGGCCACCATCTGAGGACCTAGCTGGCAGCAAGACTGCTGCAGAAACTGCTGCTGCTCTTGATGAGCCGAGCCCGCCCCGTCTGGGACAAGAATGCCTGACCCCACACCCAGAGAAGGTGTCCCAAGAGGCAGCAGCTCCTCCCGTGGTGGAGGAGAATGGGGAAGTGAAGGAATTTCACCCGTGCAAGTACTGCAAGAAGGTGTTCGGCACGCACACGAACATGAGACGGCATCAGCGCAGAGTTCACGAACGCCACCTGATTCCCAAAGGCGTCCGGCGGAAAGGTGGCCTCCTGGACGAGCCGCAGCACCCTGCAGAGCAGGCCCAGCCCGCCCCGAGTGTGTATGTACCAAGCACGGAGCCAGAGGAGGAGGGGGACGCGGATGACGTCTACATCATGGACATTTCTAGCAATATCTCAGAAAACTTAAATTACTACATCGATGGCAAAATTCAAACCAACAGCAGCACTAGTAACTGTGATGTGATCGAGATGGAGGCCAACTCTGCAGACTTGTACAGCATAAACTGCCTGCTTGCCCCAGTTACAGTGGAAATCACTCAAAACATAAAGACCACGCTGGTCCCTGTCACAGAGGAGCTTGCTAAAGAGCCTGCAAGCAGCTCGAACTGTGAGGCCAAGAAGCGGAGGACTGCCAGCCCACCTGTGCTGCCCAAAGTTAAAGCTGAGGCGGACTCTGAGCCCACTGCCCCATCCTGCTCCTTGACCCTGCCTCTCAGCATCGCCACAACAGAGGCCGTGGCTTTCCACAAAGAGAAGAATGTGTATTTGTCATCAAAGCTCAAGCAGCTTCTGCAAACCCAGGATAAGCTGGCTCCTCCTATGGGGATTTCAGCGTCTGAAGTCCCTAAGTTAGGTCCCATGTGTGTGTCTGCACCCGCATCCATGTTGGCCGTGACCTCTAGCAGGTTTAAGAGGAGGACCAGCTCACCTCCCAGCTCCCCGCAGCACAGCCCCGCCCTTCGAGACTTCGGGAAGCCCAGCGACGGGAAAGCTGCATGGTCAGACGCGGGGCTCACTCCCAAGAAGCCCAAGTTAGAAAGTCGCAGCGACTCGCCCGCCTGGAGTCTGCCTGGGAGAGAGGAGAGAGAAAGTGGGAGCCCTCCTTCCTTCGATGAGTACAAACTATCCAAAGACTGGGTGGCCAGTTCTGCTTTCAGCAGCGTGTGCAACCAGCAACCCCTGGATTTATCCAGTGGAGTCAAACAGAAGGCGGAGGGGACCGGCAAGGCCCCTGTCCAGTGGGAGTCTGTGCTAGACCTCAGCGTGCATAAAAAGCCTTGCAGCGACTCCGAAGGCAAGGAGATCAAGGAAAACCATGCAGCCCAGCTAGCCTGTAGTGCTGTCAAGAAAAAGAAACCAACCACCTGCATGCTGCAAAAGGTTCTTCTCAACGAATATAATGGCATCGACTTACCTGGAGAGGGTACTCCTGATGCAAACAGGAGCCCAAGCCCTTGCAAATCCCTAGAAGCCCAGCCAGATCCTGACCTCGGGTCTGACTCTCGCCTCTCCACCCCTGCTGCCGAATCCCCCCTTGAAGTGTGTCCCTCATCCCCTAGCCTACAGATGCCCTCGCAGCCCTCCAGTCAGCTGCCGCCTCTCCTGATCCCCACAGATCCCCCTTCCCCCCTGGCATGTCCTCCTGTGCTAACAGTTGCTACTCCGCCCCCACCCCTCCTTCCAACCGTCCCTCTTCCTGCCCCATCTTCCAGTGCATCTCCTCGTCGATGTCCTTCTCCACTCTCCAATGCAACTGCGCAGTCTCCACTTCCAATTCTTTCCCCAACAATGTCGCCCTCGGCCTCTCCGGCTCCACCCGGGGAGCCGCTCTTGCCAGCCGCTTCACCCGGGCCTCCAACGCTTTCTTCTTCATCTTCCTCATCCTCTTCTTCATTCTCATCCTCTTCTTCATCTTCATCCCCATCGCCACCCCCTCTCTCAGCCGTGTCATCTGTGGTGTCCTCTGGTGATAATCTGGAGGCTTCTCTCCCTGCAATAACATTTAAACAGGAGGAAGTAGAGAATGAAAGCCCGAAGCCCAGGGAGGAGCCCCAGTCTGCAGTGGGTCAGGATATTGTTCAGGAAACGTTCAGCAAAAACTTCATCTGCAATGTCTGCGAGTCCCCTTTTCTTTCCATTAAAGACCTAAGCAAACATTTGTCTGTCCATGCTGAGGAGTGGCCCTTCAAGTGTGAGTTTTGCGTGCAGCTTTTCAGGGATAAGTCAGATTTGTCAGAACATCGACTTTTGCTGCATGGAGTTGGAAATATCTTTGTGTGTTCTGTTTGTAAAAAAGAGTTTGCTTTCTTGTGCAATTTGCAGCAGCACCAGCGAGATCTGCACCCCGATGAGGTGTGTACACACCATGAGTTCGAAAGCGGGACCCTGAGGCCCCAGAACTTCACGGACCCCAGCAAGGCCCAGATGGAGCACATGCCAGGCTTGCCAGAAGATCCTTCGGGAACCGCCAAAGAAGAGGAAGACTTAAACGATTCCTCTGAAGAGCTTTACACTACCATAAAGATAATGGCTTCTGGAATAAAGACGAAAGATCCAGATGTCCGATTGGGTCTCAATCAGCATTACCCAAGCTTTAAGCCACCACCGTTTCAGTACCACCACCGAAACCCCATGGGTATTGGCGTGACGGCCACAAATTTCACCACACACAATATTCCACAGACTTTCACCACTGCCATTCGCTGCACGAAATGTGGAAAAGGCGTGGACAACATGCCGGAGCTGCACAAGCACATCCTGGCGTGTGCTTCCGCGAGTGACAAGAAGAGGTACACCCCTAAGAAAAACCCGGTACCACTGAAACAAACTGTGCAACCCAAAAACGGGGTGGTGGTTTTAGATGGTTCGGGGAAAAATGCCTTCAGGCGAATGGGGCAGCCCAAAAGGCTGAACTTCAGCGTTGAGCTCAGCAAAATGTCACCAAATAAGCTCAAATTGAGTGCATTGAAGAAAAAAAATCAACTTGTACAGAAAGCAATCCTTCAAAAAAACAAATCTGCCAAGCAGAAGGCTGACCTGAAGAACACGTCTGAGGCGTCTTCCCACATCTGCCCCTACTGTAACAGAGAGTTCACTTACATCGGGAGCCTGAACAAGCACGCTGCTTTTAGCTGTCCCAAGAAGCCCCTTTCTCCTTCCAAAAGAAAAGTTTCTCATTCAGCCAAGAAAGGTGGACACCCGTCACCTGCAAGTGGTGACAGGAACAGTAACAACCACCGCAGACGGACAGCGGATGCGGAGATTAAGATGCAGGGCTCACAGGCACCTTTGGGTAAGACCAGGGCCCGCAGCTCGGTCCCCGCACCTGCTCCCCTCCCCTCCGCGTCCTTTAGGTCCAAGCAGAATGTCAGATTCGCGGCTTCTGTCAAGTCCAAGAAACCCAGCTCCTGCTCTCTGAGGAACTCCAGCCCCATCCGAATGGCCAAAGTAGCGCACATGGAGGGGAAAAAGCCCAAAGCCGTGGCCAAGAGCCATGCTGCTCAGCTCGCCAGCAAGCCGTCCCGGAGCCTGCACGTGCGGGTGCAGAAAAGCAAAGCGGTTTTACAGAGCAAGTCCGCTTTGGTGAGCAAGAAAAGAACAGATCGGTTCAGTGTAAAATCTAGAGAGCGGAATGGGGGTCCGATCACCCGGAGCTTTCAGCTGGCTGCCGCTGTGGACCCAAGTGAAGGCAGAAGAGAGGACAGCAGTGCCAAGCAGGAGCTGAAGGACTTCAGGTAAGCGCAGAGGCTGGGGCGGGCCATGGAGAGGCCTGGGGGCTTGCCAGCAGGGGCTTTTAGTATGTTTTCGATTTACTTTGTCTTCCTATACAGTTTTGACATTTAAAATACTAACTTTTGCGTAAGCTGTAGGTATGAAAGAATCACTGATTTCGCAGCCATAGAAATGAAAGAATAGTTTTCATTTCACATTTAGAGCTAACAGTGGAACCATTTTCTTCAATAGGGCCAGGTATGAATGAAGTCTGAAACTGGGAAAAACTCTGAGAAGTGCTCCATGTGAAGAGATGTTCTCTCAAACTTCACTCATACCTTGGGCAATAGTTCATTGTATTTGGGAGTGGGGACAGTATTCGATCTGAGGACCTTGTGCGTGCCAGGCAGGCGCTGTGCCGCTGAGCTGCATCCCGGCCTCCTTTGTCTTTTGTGTTACCTTTCCTCATAGGGGACTTCTTAAAGAGTCCTGGATACGTTGGCACACCGTCCTGTATGTAATCTTCCTCGTTTGTTTTCGTGCTCTTTCCTTGCCAGTGTTTGAATTTCAAAGATTGGCCACATTGGTCAAAACAGGATTTCTTATTCTAAAGACCACCTCGTGTTACTCTTCTCCTACTTCCAGCCCTGGAGAGGTCAACAGGACAGGTTTCCGAGGGGAAGAGGGGCGGGAGATGGTGCTCAGAACTGCAGGGAGGCAGGGCCCTTGCGGCTGTCTCGGGTACGTGTGGTCTCCAGGCAGGGAAGCCTCGCTCAGGGCCTCTTTCCCTAGTAGTGATGTGTAGGGCTCGTCTTAGACTGGCAGTGACCGCTCTGCGTCGCTTAGCCTGACTGGTGCGTGCTTGGGACTTCTGCCATTTCCTGTCACACTTGCAGCTCAGTCGGGGAGAGGGTTCGTCATCAGGTGGCATTTCTGCAAATCCTTCTCAATCTTGTCTTTTTAGAGTATGCAGTCTGACCTGGCTCTGGCTTTTCAGGGGTCTGATTTGCAGTGCCTTACGTTCTTTTGGTATTTAAGCAACCAGAATTAGGGATAACTGGAGCAGCCACTATTTAGAGAGCTCATGAGGGCAGAAATGTGCCATTGTCACTTTATTATTTGATAAAGTAAGACATGGATAAAGAAAGATATAGAGCCCAGTGTGGTAGTGCATACTTACAGTCCGTCACTAGGGAGACCAAGGCAGGAGGGTCGCTAAGAGCCCAGGGCTGGCCTGAATGATATAACGAGACCCTGTCTCCAAAAATGGGGAAGAAAAAAAGAAAGATGTAAAGATTAGTATTGGCCAAGGCTGATAGGAGTGACTTACTGTAGAATTAAAGTGTCATAATTTTTAAGGCTGCATCTCAAATGTACTAAAGGACTCGGTTGCTATATGCAGTCATGTAGGCTGGCCTTGGTGAGAGGGTGGCCTGTGTGCCCGCCTGTGCTCACCCTGCGTCTGCAGGCTCCGCACAACCCAGCGCTTGCATCTGTGTCCTTCTAGACTGCCACGTTTTAACCAGAACATGCCACCTTCTTCACAGATTGTACTAAGAAAAGCATGGTGTGTCCTGTCTAATGGTTTTTGCTTCTGACATCAAAAAAAAGCACTTATTTGTACTCAACAGTATTTGTACAACTTCAGGATAAACGTCGTATGAAGAAATTTTAGGTACTGTTAAGCAGAACTGAGTACACATTTAAGTGGGGAATGTATTCACTTCACCTCTTCCCCAGTGCTTGAAGAGCCCTCGAGCCTAGCAAGTGCTGAAGGACCTAAAGAAGAGTGTCTCTCTTCTCCAGTTCATTTTCACTGCTTTGCTTCGTTTGATACCTAAGAGGGTCACTTTACTGGCATGAAGTTTCTCCTGAAAGGAAGCACAGGAGAATCGAATGAGAAGGCGCTAGTGTGGTCCTGCAGGATGGTGGCATCAGGCATCCCTGGCAGCTCGGCCTCCTTTGGTGAGCTGCTGGAAGTGTGCTGTGGACACAACGTAGTCAGTTAGGATAACATGAATGTGCATCTGGTCCCCAGTCCGTTGGTGTTGTGCGAAGTAAGAAAAAAAAAATCACAGCTGGACTTGGCATTTTCACTCTGGACACGGGAGCAGGCATGTCATCAGTTTGTTTCGGTCTTCTTAGTATAAAGCTGGGACCCCTGAGCTCACACCCAGGCGTGTTACTCAGACAGTTGTCCTCGGCACTTCACCAGGGCTGCTCCAGAGCGAGCCTCATCCTCAGTGTGTGTGTGTTGTACCTGGTTGCACTTGGCCTCCTTTCAGTGTATTTCTACTTGGGGCTTTGTTCAGAGATTATTTCAGGACCCAAGAGACCTGTCTTAATTGTTGAGAAATACCTCGCTTTCTCCCTCACTTCCGGTGCTTTTGTTTTGCTTTCCTTCACTGTTGCCCCCTGAAGGCCTGAGTGGCACGTCTTTTTTCCAGCCTTTGCACAGTCTGTTTATGAGCGGTCCTGTGAGCTGGTCCTCAGCACTCGCAAGTTTTTGCATTTATTTGAAAGCTAGGTTAGGATTTCCAAAGTACTGCCCTGAGACTGTAGTAGGGATTTGCTGTTCAGCACTGAGAGTTTAGCTGCTTCATCAGCCGTTGTGTCATTCAAGATGTGAAAAAGCAACGTGTTCCATAAAGTTGCTTCCTTAGGACAATGCGGGTTGTCCACCACACTCATTGTCCATCCACCTCTTGATGGCATGGTGCTCCGAGCTTGCTTTCTGGGGCTGAACTTAAATTCATTTCCACAGCTCCAGCGATGCTGTGCGCATCCTTGTAGATCCCAGGAACTTCTCACATTCTCAGTACTCTTTGTAGAGGACCGTGTTTTTCTTTTAGTTCTCAGCTCCTATTGCAGCGGGTCTAGAAAACTTAGAAGCGGAGTTAAATGCCAGGCCAGGTTGTCCCTGCCCTGACCCTCTCTGCTGCACCTCTCAGAAAGGTCCCTGCTGGCAGTTCTCCCAGAGCCTGTGTTTTGGGGATAGGGTGCCGAGTTCTTACATAGCTTCAGCGTCATCTGTATGTTGCTGTCTCTTTAACATTTGTCTTACAGTCTCCTCACCTTTTTCTTTAACATGGTCCGTTCATGCAAGGTTATGTTATGTTGTCATTTATCTTCAGTTTTCTTATTTTCTAGGAACTTCCTGTAGAAAAGTCCCCCAAACAAAACAAACCTTAATTGACTTAAGATATTGCATGCTCAACTTAGAATAAGCACTACGGCCAAGGATACGAAATCTGCCAAGCTTGCAAGACCAGTTGAAGCTGACTCAAAAGTCGTAACATACAGCTAATTGCCTCCAGGCTTCTTGCTGCCCTGGGTACAGTCAGGCACCCGCTCCTGCGCTAGCGCCCACCCGCGCGCTGGGCTCCGGGCTGATTGACACCCAGAGGCAAGGGCACTGTCAGTCCGCCTAGATGAACTGGCTGCTCGTCATGGGACTGGAACTCAGATCCGAGTGTGGCCCTTGTCTTTGGCACATAGCAGAGAAGGGAATGATTTCATCTTCACCTTGCAAAGCAAGTTCTCTGTTTGACCCGTTTATTGTAGCTTTCAGGGAGACATGTTCAGATGCACTCGTTGAAAAACAGTGGATCACCACCAGCTCTTGATGCCTTTCTTTTAAATGAACAATAAACAGAGACAGGCATGTGGCTGATCTCTGACCCACCCACCCCCACTTTTTTATTTTAAATCACAAGCAGATTGCCAGCATAATGGAGAGGAAACCAGACTGGATGTGGACTTTCTGTGCCTCTCTTAATGTTGTGTTTCCGTGTCCAAGTGGGTATTACCCTCTCAGAGTATTATCTGGCACTAATTTGTAACCGTTACATTATGAGACAATGTAGCAGGGTGTCAGTGCACAGGATGTGCCCCAGGCCGCACAGATGCGCTGCGCTCCCCACGCAAGTGTCAGCGAATGCACTTGCGAGGCTTCACACTCCAGCCCCACAGAGATGGAAACAAGTTGGCCTCTTCCGTGGCTGTGAGAATCAGTTCTCCAGCCGCTTTGTGCCTCCCTCTAAATGAATGACCGAGTTGGTGAAAAATGCCTAGGTATTTTTCATACTGTTTTTTGTTCTCAACTTTAAAAGTGATCTACCTCTTAAAATCTGTAGCTTAATACTTGGTTGGTGAATTTGTGCCAGTTTAACCCTTTCACTATCATTCCCATTTTGTTACATTTCTGTTATGGGGACTTTATGTTGAAATACTGTATAAAGCATTTGTAGCAGTTTAAAAAATAAAGTATTTAAAATTATTTAAATTGTTTTGGACGCTTCAATTGTATTATATGTGATTTATGTTTTTTGTTTGTTTGTTTGCATTGTTAATCTGGAGAGTGTTCCTGTACTGAAGCTTGCTGTTGGCTATTTGATTTCTTCTTGTTGGAGACTGCGATAAAAGACTATTCTAATGAAAACATTAAAATTTACAATTTGGCATACAAAAGGGGTTGTTTGTTAATTCTGACCAATGTAGCCTTGAGAGAGAGAGAGAGGAGTTGCTGACAGACAAGCTGGGTTTTGCTGCTGCTCTCTGTGTAGCACCAGGGCCCGTCCCTGGCGTGTCAGATGCGCAGGACTTAATGCTGTGACTACAGACACAATAGTTAGGGAGGAATCTGAATGATGCATCGTACCTAATTGTAACCAATAAAAACGTTCTGAACACTTGTGGAAGGACTGCCTTTGTATGTGCTTGGGAACAGGAGTGGGAAGGCGGAGGGCAGGTGTCAGTGAAACAGTGTCCTGTACCCAGTGCCCAGGCACCTCCTCACCTGCCTCTGCTGGGCGTGGCCTGCTCCTCTGCAGATGGGAATTGTCACCCTGTGTAGGATGGCATATGATTGCTCAGCGGTGCCAAGAACACTTTGTGAACTTAATTTGCCAAGAGTTTAATAAAGGATTTCATCACCGGGGTCTCCGCTTCCTCTGTGCTTGTTCACAGTTTTAATTTGTGGGTTGACTTCTTTTTATGGCTCTAACACAAAGAAGTTGTACTGTTTGTGTTAGAGATTCTTCAGAGCGTGCTGGGTTTTGTTAAGGTGAAAGGTGGTTCCACGTTCCTGTGTCCACTGTTCTTGCCCTGGGCGAGGTGAGCCACATGCTCCCCTTTCTGACCTCTCGGGGATTCTGTGTCAGGGAAGCCCAAGGAGGAGGAGAAGGGTTGGTGGGCATAGCAGTGCCCCGTGCCAGAGGCAGATGCCACGTGGTACAAAGCGCTTGTCCACAAGCAAACCTGTGCCGCCACCCCGGCCCATCTGCTTGCTATTCAGCTGAGTTAGTCTTGGGTGAGTGCTTCTGCGCAGTGGGTCTACTACAAGAGAAAGCCCACATCAGTGTGGAGCGTGGCTGCGTCTCCAGCTCTTTGCTCAGTGCCTGGAACAACTGTTTACTGAACGGAGGAGTCAGCAAGTTGCTTCCTGTCATCAGGAAGGAGTGACTCCACGCTGGCTGCTTCTGCTTCTTACAGGGTTACACCTTTTAGGAATAAAATAGTCTCTGCTGTCTGTCCTGCTCCTGTCATTTCAAGCATCTCACTGTTGCCCATCATAAATCCCTATCAAGGCTGCCTGTTTCAGTTTGGTTGCTCCACATACTTTCTGGCAGAATAATTGATAGAGGCATCTTACTTAGTTGGCTGATTACTTAGTGTGTACCAGACTGTGTTCTGGATACTTAGGGTATACCGGTAAACTGAGCCCTCGATCCCTGTAGTAGCGCCTGGAGTTGACATGCTTTTGAAACTGCCCCACTTTGTCACAGTAGCCCAAACTAGATGGAGGTGTTTCTAGCTCCCTGTTTGAGAGCTGACATCTAGATAGCTATAGGTTTTCAATACCCTGAAGTTCCATTAGTGAAATTACAGCTTAGTACAGTGGAGGCTTGTGTGGGTGTTTATTTGATAGCAAAACTTGGAATCAACTGTTCTGGCCACAAAAGAATTCATGAAAGGGAATGTTCATTGAAAATGGGTTAGTGCACAAATAGATGGAGCAGCACTACCGGGGCAGGGCTCTTAGGACAGGTGTAAGGAGAACATACGGGGTCTGCTCATCGTCCAGGGCCCAGCAGCACGTGGTTCACCTCCATGCGCACCGGCCTTGTGGATGCCACTGGGCTCTGGTCTCTTGGAGTGTTCTGCGCAGGTGCTCTGGGGAGTGGCTTTGGAAGGCTTGGAAACCCAGGAGCCACAAGCCCCGACTTGCAGCCCTTTGTTTCACATTCACCTGCAGAGCTTGTCCACAAGTTGGGCCCTGCAGCCATTCCCAGGAGCCTGTGGAGGTGGGAAGCGGGTGCCACTGGGTAGTCTGCGCTTTAAAGGCTCTGCGTAATTTCAGCGCACACTTAGGAAGTCAGTTTATGTTCGAAAAATTAGCTCTTCATTGTGGGAGCATGTGTGTAATCTCCTTTGAGCCTCAGAGCACTGCTCACGATTCCTGTAATCACCCTGTGAAGTAGGCCCAGTTCTTAACTCCCGTTAGCCAAAGGCTGTAGGTTGATCCAGGCGTGAGGAGCCTGGGCTGTTCAGAAGCCACTGCAGAGTTCCGGCTCAGAACCGTGTGCACCAAGGGCAGGGGGAGCCGAGAGGAGGGCTGGAGGACATGAGGCGTCCTGTGTTGCTTCCAAGCTGAGCTGTACTGAGCTCTCCAGTGCCCTGACTTCACTTGCACAGTTCCTGCCTTGCAAGCAGGACCATAAATACATGGTGGTATGGGATGAAAGCAATAGATCCAGATTGGAGAAAATGACATCCGTGTTACCATTTTAAAACATCCAGTGTAAAAATAAAAACTTCAATGGAGCAAAACTGGAGAGCTGTGAGTGATCACCACCGTCTACCCCAGTTCTCTCCTCACCTGCTGCCTGTGCTTGTGCCGTTTCCTCTCCCAGGAGCGCCACCGGAAGGCATCTGGTGAGCTCTTGGGTGAGCTCAGTGTGGCTCTTGAGTGCTTGCTCTGTGCCAGGTACTGTGCTATGAAAGCAGTTTGGAACTGTCACATTCTGAGGCTGGTGGCTTTTGTGGGCAGGGAGCAGACAGGAGAGAAGCACTTTGCCCAGAAGCTGCAAGACTCCAGCACAGTTGAGTTTGGGCAGGACCTGTGGCTAGGCTGAGTCCAGTCTTGTTCCTGATGGTGGGGCTGGCCTCTGGCCCCTCAAAGGCCCAGCAGTCGGGATGCCTCAGGAGCCCACGCACTTCATCCTCACTGTCCCTCAGAAGCCACACTCTCGTCAGGCTCTTTAGTGTTGAAAATGATTGTGAAGAGGGCTCTATCCCAGGTCTCCTCAGGTACACAGAACCTTCCCCTGGTATTCATCGAAAAAGACAGTTGGTCTCAGCGTACTGCCCCACCTCATCAAGTACCATGCTGGATACTGGTGGTAGAGGATGCATATAAGACTTCATTTACTTTCTGGATTAAGAATAAGAATTGGCAAAACTTCTCAGGACTTCGCATTAAATTACTTGCTGTGGTTGCAGAAATTACATTCCATCACGGGGCTTGGAAATACTTTTATTGGAATCAATTTGTTGATGTGTTGCAGTAATACCGTTCGCACATGCTTGCGTTTTCTGCCTCACTTATGCCAGCTGGATTTCCTGTCAGCTCTTTCTGATAGTAAGGCAGGCGGATGTTGCAGTCAACATAAACCTTTTATGGAAAACATTAGCACCTAAGTGTGCCCTTCCGTGTCCAGCCAACAATCCATGGCAGGAAGCCATGTTCCTAAATGCCTCTTGATGGCAGCTGCCCGAGTGCCTTAGTGAGCAGAGCCCTGGAATGTTGCTCTGGTAACGACCAAACCATCCGGGCCTTCAAGGACAGGTTTACGTTCAGGACAGGGACATCTTAAAAACATTTCCATATCAGTCTTTAGTCAGGAAGCCACTGTGTACTCCGGAGTTCTGCTTAGCTGCTTAATTTTAGCTTTAATTATGCATGTAAATTTTCAACAAGATTAATTTGAAAAGGACCTGAAATTTGCCGTACAGGTAAATGAATAGTGTATTTAAGATTTATAATCCAATTATGGCAATTGTAGTTTTTAACTTAAAAACAGTTGTGCGTCGGAGCAGTTGGATTTGTCCATATTTAATTTTGCCAAAATGCATTCTAATATTGCATACTGGAATGAAGTTATTTAAAACATGTGGAGTCAGTTTGCCTCACAGTGACGTTCCCATCTCACTTTATTTTTATAATCACGACCAAACCTTGCCAGCCCAGCTAGAGGGTAGGAACATTTTCAGATGGCTGCCACTTCCCGGCTATTATTGGACTTGTGAATGTGGGCACATTCTCCCCTGGTGATTCAGTGGGTCCACCATTCAGAAAACATCTTTAGACAGTCAGTGAGGATTGGCGCAGTGGCAGCCCGAATGTCTCATGACATCCCCTTTTGTGCTAGGCTTCCAAGAGGACCCTTTTGATACGGCAGAGGCTGTAGAGGGAGTTGCTGCAGTCGGCTGGTTCTTACCCAACAGGCTTTGCTCTGAGTGCACCACGTGACCCAGCTCATTTTGGTATCTTCCCAGCCAGGGGGCAGAGTAATGTTCTTATTTGTAGAGAACCCAATTAAGGCAGAGAGGAGTGACCTCACTTAAAGTCTGTCCCACCGCTGTCAGTGGGGATCCCCACACCCAAATGCGAATCCCAGGGTCACTGTCACTAAACTGTGATCTGAAACCATCTACTTGGGTTGTAGAGCGCCTCGAATGCAGGTCATGCCGATGTCGTCGCGTCGGTGGTGGTTTTGTGGCAGAGATTGAATGATGCAGCAGGAGTAAGCGCTGACTTTGAACTCCCCAGATCTGAGCTCCCATCCTCTGGGTTCCCTCTGTAACAGGCCAGGCCTGATTTTCCTGTGTAAGTGGAGTTATGCTTTGCCTTTCCCCTTCCCACTGTGGGGGCATTGAGTGATGTGGCATGTGTTCTGGATGACGTGGCTCTGGTGGCTCTGGCGGTGACTGTTGTAACAACAGACCTCAGAAGGTGCCACTAAGTTACCTGCCAAGGCTTAGTGACCTAGCACAGGTGAGAAGGGGGCAACTGAACTTGGAAGTTGAAGGTCACTGAGAAACTCTTAGGAGAAATAACACTTGTCAGAAACTTTAAAATAGTTCCCAGAAACAGAGAGACATCTTAAACAGGTGATTACAGCCCGGTCCCTAGTCCCTCCTCACTTTGCTTTGAGCCACGTTAAGCTTCCGTGCCGTGAAGGATGCCAGCTGGCAGGAGCTGCGTACTGTACCTCTCTTCCCTCTTCGAGCAAGAATGTTGCACACGTGGGAACTTTTGTGTTCGTAGCCATAGGTGGTAGTTCTATAAATAGTTGAACCATAGCTTCATCTCAGATGCATTCTGGGTCCTTATCTTTCTAAGTTAATCTCTGAGCACTATTTGTTTTCTTGTAAAGTGGGATGACCAGTCTGACGACAAAAGAGCATGTGAAGACAACAGACAACATCTGGAGGGCCACAGTTGTTTCCCGTTGTAGCAAGCGCCATTAACATTAGCTGCTGTCATCAGCAGTAGAGAGTCTTGGTTGGAATTCGATGCAAAGTAGTGACCGGCACCCCCAGTGGCTTGTAAAAAATTCCATGACAGCACTGGTTGGAGTAGCCAGAACTTTCCCTTGCCATCTCTTGCCTCTGCCCAGAGATAGAGATCATAAGGATCTGTCACTCTGCCGGTTCTGTCACCAGTGACATCAGGGACACTGCTCTGTCTCCGCTGGGTCAGAGCGCCTCATTTACAGATGCCAGGGTTTCCCTGTGGCAGGTTAGAACTAAAGAGAAACCAACTGTGGAGACAGAGTGGCAGAAGAAGGCAGTTCATTTGTGTTCTGTCGCTCCACGTAACCTTCTTCCTCGTGGTTTTGAGCTTCAGAACCAAAAAAATGTCAAACGCCTAGGTTCAGAGGAAAGCTTTTCATTAGCTCTGTAAAGCTGAAAATGTAATTGAAGAACCCCATTTACTGGACTACTGTAAGAATAATTGCTGAAGGTTTCTCCCTAGCCACTCTGAGGGATTCCATGTATCATCCTAGATCTTTTTAACACCCCTGTGAGCTGACTACTCATGTCCTCCCATGTTGTAGTAAGAAGGGACCCAGGACTCCATCCAGGTGATCCCTGGCCTCCTGTTCATGAGTGCACCCTGCCTCCGGCTGGCAGGCTTGGAAGGGAGGACAGTGGCAGTGGTCCCACCGCTCCCACAGCTTCTGAGGATCTCCCTAAAGAGTTAAGAAGCAGGGAGACCCCAGTTCTTGAGAAGCAGCTGCCCAGGTGCACGCACCCAATCATTGGAAGGAGCTGAATGATGGTTGGAGGTGAACGGCTGCTGGCCTTGAAGTACCCCACTGTGCATGCTCATGGAAGTGTCAGTGCGCCCCTCCAGGAGGGGTCCAGGCACTGCCTCCACCTGTGACTCCAACCCTTTTCCTAGAAATGCCTCCAGCCACATCAGGGAGTAGATTTCTGACTGTGTGGGGGCACCGCTGCCTGTGGCACAACATAAACCTGGGTTCTGGGGCTGGGTTCACACTTAGAGAAAAGAGTCCTCCCAAGGGTGCAAGGCAGCTGTGGGTGCAGAAAGGCAGGTGGTTCATGGCGCCAGCGCTGCCGTTGTCATCTCACAGTCCTACCTTCCCTGCTTCTGAGCACTGCACTGGCCATTGCCTCACGTTGGCTCGCTGGCACATGCATCAGCCCTAGTGCTCCCTCGGAAGGTGACTCGGGCCTCCAGGACATCCTGTCCCCACCACAGGCTCCAGCAGCTGGGGGCAAGAACAAGGCTTTTGGGTCTGCTTTGTTCATGGTTTGCTACTGCTCCTGGTTCTTTAGTGGACAAGTGCTTTCTGGACAGGAAAGTGTTTGGCATGGTAACATTTCCTTTTTCTGTGATAATCTCCTACAATGCATGCCTCCAGGGATTCGTTGGAGACAGTTGACTGAAGGTGTAGCTAATCCCTTCCTGGATGAGAGCTTAGAAGTTTTCTGGTTGGAGGTTTGAGCTGAGAAGTGCTGAATCCAGAGAGCTCTAGGCAGGTGGCCCTGCGGCGGGGCCCTGGAAGTGCGCGTAGCTCATGATCTGGTTCCGAGGCAGCAGCTAGTGGGCCTGCTTGGTGAGCTGCTGTTCCTGGTTTGGGGTATTGCTCCAGAGTCTTTCTGAATTGCTGTGATAGAGTATAACAGGCTGCAGCGGTGAGTTTTTTACTCTTCTCCATCCATATTTTAGATTACTTTGAGTTTTATGACTGTTTGGTGAAATCAAATCTATGGTAACTTTGCTTTGGTACAGAAGCCCAAGGTTTCGCTCTGTCTCGATTTATTTGTGTCACATCATAGTTGAAATATGTGCAATGGTAAATTAATTCTTCATCATCACTGGCGATGTTTCTAGCTTTTAAAAAAATAGTTTGTAAAAGTGCCGGCCGAGAGTAAGTGTTCATTACATTAACTCTGAACTGTGTTTGGCGCATGAATAGGCAAGGGACGGTTTGCGCTTTCAGTGTGGATGGTCTTGTTGGTTTCAGCTGGAGAGGGCACCGTTTTCCAGCTGTGCTGCAGGTGTGTGTGCTGGCCCCGAGTCCTGTTCTCTCTCCAATGTTTGCTCAGTGAACCACCTGCATCAGAATCACCTGCGCAGCTTATTAAACATTTCAGACCTATCAAACCATGATCTCTGGGACAAGACTTAAAATCTTCATTGTGTCCAATTCGCATGTGAACTTAGCCGACCTCAGAGTTCTCTCGCTCTGAGGAAAGAAAACAAAATGACATGGATTACCCATCTGGTTCATTTGCTTTCAACTTTAAATTGTGTTTCCTTCGTGTAGTTACAGTGTCTTCGATGTGTTTACAACACTTTCAGCTCTCAGAGCACCATCACCTTTACCTGTATCTTCCTTACCCCCTGCAACCGTCCAGGGACACACAGACAAGGGCAGCATTCGGTGTTGGAGCTGAGATGGAATTGAGGGATCACCGGTATCTGGTTGTCCAGTGTGTCTTTCTGCAGAGGAAGTCTGAGTCTGGTCCTTTGCCAGGGTGAGCCTGGTACGACACAGTGCCTGCTGGGAGGCCCACCATGCTCCCCCAGCCCTGGCTGGTCCACCAACCCCTAGCGCATATGAACAAAAGGAAGCAAACTTGAGGTACAGTGGAGCCCAACAAATTCCAGTCCACTGCAGAGGCTTCTGTATATGATGCGAACTCATGATGTTCTGGGCTCAGTGGAATCTTGGGGCACCTGATTACTGACCACTGAGTACAGCACATTGCTTCAGTAAATAAAGTCAAGTGGAAAGAAAAGGATCAGTTCTGTGATGATAGCTAGTTATAAT
The DNA here is from genome assembly GCA_004027915.1 of Capromys pilorides. Classification (NCBI taxonomy): domain Eukaryota; kingdom Metazoa; phylum Chordata; class Mammalia; order Rodentia; family Capromyidae; genus Capromys; species Capromys pilorides. The sequence goes on from PVKN010013026.1 coordinate 18,443, forward strand.
CCATATCAAACAGTTGCTATTTGACAAGGGCATAGTCCTTCAGATAAAGGAAGTGTAGCAAAAGCCAGTCAGTGAGCCGCAGGGACCAGAGCAAAGCTGTGGTTCAACCAAAGGTGGTCGTGAAATTCTCCCCTTTGTAATCTAAGCTGGACCACATGGCAGAGCTCTGAGTCCTCCTGGGCTCTGACAATAACTGAACACTGTGAACTTCGCAGGGTAGAACTACTCAAGCACTTCTGACATGGCTTTGCTTTCCCAGTTTCCAGACCCTCCCTCCCTTTGGCACCTGCTTTAATTCTATATGCCAACACCTAAACGTGTCCTAAGGACCCCCCCTCTGGTAGAGCCATGCAGGCTACGCAGTAACCGGCAATTATCCTCTCATAGTTCTTAGGTTCAAAATAATGAAGGCTGTGTTGTTAGATCGTCACCATCAACTGGCTTTCCGCCACCATCTGCCCTTGACTGGGTTATGTTGAACAAAGCTGTTCCCTAAACTGGATGGGCCGCCCAATGTCACTGTGACTTCTCCACAGTCCTCCTGAGCCCCACGAAGCAGCCCTACTGAGCAGGGTGATTCAGCCGATGAATCCTGAGGGTGAGGAAATGGCCCCTCAGGTGAGAGGAGTGCAGTCACGTGGTCCTGGGTGTGGGCCGAGGCTAAGGGAGAATCCACAGAGGAACATTTCGCAGAGCACAGGGTCCGGGAGGGTGAGGTGGTAGCAGAAACCCTTCTGGACTTGGTTACAATGCCCAGTGTGGATGATGTGAACCAGTCCGTGTCGTCATGGGGGACCTTGAGGTCCTGACCACCCGCCCAGGGAGAGCCTAGCCTGACATTCCCAAGAGCCTGATTACTGCACGCCAGAGGTCAACTGTGTTTGTTCCCAGACTTGTTTAGGCTGCTCGCATGTATTGTATGTGTATGATTTCGTTAGATGTTATCTTTATCCAGACTGATGCCACCATAGAGTTGTTTTGTGAAATTAACTTGAAAACTATTTGAATGCTTAGAAAGGCTCATAGTATTTTGCTTTAAACATGCAGTCCACTCAAGTGTGGACCGGAATTTAAAATGTGCAGGAGGCAGGGGGGAGGTCGTGTAGCACAGAAGATTTGGGTACCGATTGTTTTTATTCTCACCTGACTTCAAAACTTGGAATTCCTACGTGATGGAGTCAAGAAAGGCAGTGCGAGTCGTGGCCACTCAGTAGCTCCATAATACAGGGCTGAGGGCTGAGGGCTGAGGGCGGGCCGACGCCAGGCCCAGTGTGGAGGAGGCAGCAGTGACCAGAATAGGGGATTCTATTCTGGGAGCTTACGCTCTGTGAGACACTCAGAGGGACTGTCCAGCGCATCACAGCAAGGGAGGATGGGGGGGCATAGTTCTGGGGTGCAGGAGACATGCGTATGTGTCAGAGAAAGCTTGGCCAGGAGGAGGATTAGCGAAGAGCCGGAGCAAAGAGGCTCTGTGGCTGGATGGGGTGAGGTCAGGGGCCAACCTGGGCACGTGTCAGAAGATGTGACGGCCACCGGAAAGACTGGGCTTCCCTCTTGGTGGGAGTCGTTGCGGGGATTGAGGGGCGAGTGATAGAGTGCGAAGCGCGCTGTGAATGCATCCCTCTGCTGGTCCCTGGAGAACTGCGTTGGACCGGGGCGAGCCGAGCGTGTAGACAGAGGGCAGTTAGGAAGCAAATGCAGCGCCCGGGCGGGCGAGACAGAGCAGTGGCTGAGCTGAGCAGGGATACGGCAGTGGGGCGCCGAGCAGCCGTGCAGCTGGGGATTGCTTTTGAAGGTAGAACCACAAGT